>CAKNYM010048128.1:16977-30633 GCA_932195095.1 Andricus curvator | reverse complement strand
CCACCCTCTTCCACGTGTAATGAGTTCATTGCTCCAAAAGTCATAAAATTGATGACCACAGACTTTCGTTGATCCAAGGGTAGCTTCTTCTCCTGAATTCGATGAATGTGTGTGTATGTCCAATGGTTTCCCTCATCCACTAATCAATATCTTTCAAATACATGTAAGTTCCATCCTTCCTTCTGGTTAGCGATGAAAAGGGGTTGAGGTTCCTTTCCTTGGTCCTTTTCTCTCTGTCATCTCTCTCTTTATAAATCAATACTGTTTCCTAATACCTCATGATGGAGCCATTTCTATGTTACATAGTCTTATTTGTCAATTCCCTTGAGTCTAAATGGTTCACAATTAATTATATATATGATCACGACGTAGTACGTGACAGAGTTAAAGTACAGAGTGAAAGTACTCTATAATAATTATATATTGCAAAAAATTGATTCGCAGCATTCATTCACTTCAAATAAGCGCGTGATCAACATCAACTCCAATTTATTCGAGTCCGGCTTCGTGTAAAGCAGCTCGGAATGCGTTTGTGAATGCTCTATGCATCGCTTCATTTAGTGCTTGCGAGTTTCCTGGGTCTATGCGTGACTGATGGGCTGCTTGCGTGTTTGCTGCATCGTCTGCTTCGCTTTGTGCATAATCCAATAATTCTCGCATCTTTTCGTCGGTGAAGTGTAACCCATGCATTGGTTTTGGTAGTGGATTACGTTCTCGATAGGCTATCGCAGCCTGATCAATTTCATAAAGCGTGGTCAAATCATTGTTTACACCGATCTTCCAAATTTCGTCATGGCTCAGTTCTTTAAATTGCCTGTCACGTCTGTCATATATCACATTCGGTCGGTTATGACCATCAGTCACTCCTCCCATCTGGTGGTGTCTTGCCCACCCAACGATGTAATAGCTCCTCATGTATATTGTTTGTCCGGGCCTGAATCGATGCCTTCCAAAATCTGTTCGTACATTTTTTATTTCGTCCGCAGTTAGATCATCATATGGCAATATATGGAGTTCAGGAAGTCCGATGAATTTAAAAAGAGGAAATAGATGGTCTATAGTCATTACCTCCTGTGAACTTAATTCTGTAAGCAGAAATATCAGAATAGGTGAATTTTGGTACTTAGGACAGGGATCCCCGAGCTTAATTTTTAGCAGATGTATTACAAATGACAACTTTTCTCCTACAAGGGTGAATTGTTTGATGTAATAATTTAATCACATAATCTAAAGGGAAAAATAGAATCCCGCTGAGAGTTCCTAAATGCCCAAGAATTTATGTTGAGCAAATGCTTTTGAGAATATGCTAAGCATTTAAGCTTTTCATAAATATAAAAAAGACGTGAGCAACCACTGTTAAATCAATTTTTTATGAATTAATTTTATTTTTAAAGCAGAGAGAACTCATTCAGACTCTTCTTTCAAATTTGAACTGAATTTTTAAGTTAAAAAGTTGAATGGATTAGAGAACAGACTTTTAAAACCGAAAGATTAATTTTTAATTAAATAGTTGAATTTAAATAAAAATGATAATTTTCAATTAAACAGTTGCATTTACAACCAAATAGTTGAGAACTTTCAACCAAATGGTCGAATTTTGACGCAAAAAAAATTGAAGTTCAACCAAATAGTTAAATTAAAAAGTCAATAAGACGAATTTTTTAAAAGATAGTTAAATTATCAACTTGAAAAGTTGAATTTTCAAAAACAAAAAAAGATAATTTTTAACGGAGAAAGATGAATATTCAAGCCAAAAAGTGGAATTTTTTACCAAAAAGACAAATTTTCAACAAAATACATGAACCTTCTTATTTCATACATCAATTTTTCTTGTTGAAAATTCATCATTTACAATATCAATTTTCCACCAAAATAGTTGAATTTTCGATTTAACAGGATGTCAAGAGAATGAAAAAAATGTTCTTAAGATTCATGGGACATTTCAAATGATTTTTTAAAAATGAATTCTAAGAGAAAATTAAAAAATATTAGGAAATATTTTTAATTATTTCATAAAATTTTTAAAAAGACTGTCAAAGATTTTTGAGCAAAATTTTGCATTTTTTCCATATTAGATCATTTCAGAAAAAAAATCTAAGTAAGTTTGAAAGATATTTAGAAGTTTTGAAACGATTCAAAAAGAATTAAAACTTATAAAGATATTTCAAAAATTGTGTAGGGTTTCAAGAGAATGAAAAAAAATCATCAGGTTTCTAAGAAAAATTAAAATGATTTTTTATTTTGAAAAATTAATTTAAAGAGAATATTTGAACAGATTTCAAAACATTTCGAAAGATTTCTAAAATTTTCAAAGAAGAGTCTGAAAGATTTCAAGGCATTTTTTGTAATTTGGCAGAATATAAAAGAAATTCAGAAAAAATTTGAATAATTTTAAAAGATTAAAAGTTTTAGAAATTCTGAAAAGATGAAGAAGAAAAAAATGTTCTTAAGATTCTTGGGGAAATTTTTAATGACTTTTCATTTTTGAAAATAAACTTTTAAAAAAATCGATAAAAATTTTAAAATATTTCAAACGATAGCCTAAAATTTCGAAAAATAGTGTAGAATATTTTAAAGCAAAATGTTGCAATTTGGTAAGATAAAACAAAAAAAAATCGAGTAAATTTAAGAAATATTTATAAGATTTGAAGAGATTCAAAAAGAATTTTAAACTTCAAAATAGTTTACAAAATGTAGATTTTTAAAGGTTTCGAAAGAATAAACAAATTTTTTTTAATTTCTGGGATAATTTGGAAGATTCTAAGGCAATTTTTCCACATTTTTAATGATTTTTCAAAATCATAAGAAAACTTCGAGTCAGTTAAAAATATTTGAAGGAATTTAAGAGGTTTTAAATAGATTCATAATATTTAAAAATTTAGAAACATTCCCAAAAAATTATCAAATAGTTTCTGATTTCCTCCAAACTTCTAAAAGTACTAAATATCTTTTAAAAAGACTCGAATTTTTCCTAATATTTTGTAAGATCCTGTAAAATATAAAAATGGCTTTAAAATCTTCTAGATTCCTTTTTGACACATCTGAAATATTCAAAAATCTTTTTTAATTTCCTCAAGGATCTTATAAAAATTATATTTATATATATTAAACAACAAACTGCTAATACTTTTTTTCTTATCAGTAATTTCAATATTTGTATAACTAAAGAAAGTATTTGAAAAGCATTCAGTGTTACATCAAAATATTGTTTTATTTATTTCTAGACAATACTTTGAATATCACTAGCAATAATAATAAATTTTTCAAACAATTATTTTTGCTAAATTGAATCAAATATTAACTCACTTCAAGTGAAAAGTGGACAAAAAGTGAAATTTTTTCGAAAAAAGTGCAATTTCCTAGCATTATTCAAAGGAAATATTATTAATAATAATGGTAAATTCTTTAAACAATTAGGTTTGTTAGCAGTAATTAAGTATTACATCACTCTAATTCAAATTTGGACAAAAAGCGGAAAATTTTTGAGAAAACCGCAACTTTCTAGAATTTTTAAGGAAAAACCTTATTTAATCGACTTCTTCCCGACCATTTATATTAATAAGTATAAATAATTTATTATTAAATTATTAAAAATTATTAAATTATTAAAAATTATAAGTATAAATAATAATAAACTTTCTAACTCTATTCTAAGAAAAAATTGCTAAAAACAATAATAAATTGTTTAAACATCAAATTATCAGTATAAAGTAGTATTTTCTGTATTAGAAATATTATTAGCGCAAAAACTCGCAAAACCCATTTTTTCACTTATGGGGTTTCTTTGGGACCCTATAAAATAGACTTATGTGAGTTATATTTAAAAAGTAATATTTTATTCCTATTCTATGGCTAGTTGTGAAGAGAAATGTCGAGTTTCAACTGGATTCAAAAAATAAATATGTATACAGTTTCTCGAGTTTATTATAAATAATTTTTTTTCAGTTTAGCACCATAGATTAATTAAATAATTAAATAAAACTAAAAACATAATCATTCATTTCTTGAATTTGTCTCTAAAGTTCATGAATTTGAATAATAATTAATAATTCAAAAAAAAATTATTTTATCTTCTTATACTTAAAATTCAGTGCATACTTAGGTAAAATTAATCTGTGTACTAAATAGTTAAATTTCTACTAAAAAGATAAATTTTCAACCAAATACTTGAATTTTTAACTAAAGAAGATCAGTTTTCACCCAAAAATGAAACAGTTAAATTGCCATTAAAAATCATTAATTTTTCATGCAAAAAAAACATCAAATTTTCGATGAAAATGATAAATCTTCAACTGAATTTTCAACAAAAAAGATAAATTTTTAACCCAAAACCTAAATTTTATACCGAAACAGATAAATTTTCAACTAAAAAAGATCAATTTTCAACCAAAAATAGAATAGTTGAATTTTCAACAAAAAAGATCCATTTTTAACCAAAAAGATTAATTTTCTACCAAGAAAGACGAATTTTCAACCAAATAAGATCAAATTTCAATCAAAAATAGAATAGTTGAATTTTCAACGAAAAAGATAAATTTTTAACCAAAAAGATAAATTTTCAATGATAAAGATGAATTTTCAAACAAGAAGATTAATTTTCTACCAAAAATACGATTTTTCAACAAAATACATATATTTCTAAGGAATTAGTTTAATTTTGAACTGAAAAAGACAAATTTTCAACCAAATAGTTGAATTTTGAACCAAAAATAATCAATTTTCAATCAAAAATGGAATAGCTAAATTTTTAGTTAAAAAAATTAATTCTCAAAAAAAAAAACGAATTTTCAACAAAATAGTTCAATTTTGTGTCAAATTGATAAATTTCCTGCTAAAATTAGAAATATTCAACTGGAATATTTGAATTTCGTATCAAAAAAGACAAATTTTCAACTAATAGAGGGAAATTGTCAATCAAAAATTGAATAGTCAAATTTTCAGTTAAAAAAATAATGCTCAACCATTGAGATGAATTTTCAAATAAAATCATAGAATATTCAATTGAAATAGCTACATTTTCAGTTTAAAAAAATAATTTAACCAAAAAACCAAATTTTTAAAAGCACAGTTATATTATTAAACAAATTGATGAATTTTCGACTAAAATTATGAATCTTCAACTGGAATAGTGGAATTTTCAACAAAAAAGATGAATTCTCAATCAAGAAGATTCATTTTCATGCAAGAATAATCTTTTTCCAAAAAAGACGATTTATCAACAAAATACATGAATTTTCAACAAAATAGTTAAATTTTAAACCAAGAATAATCAATTTTCAATAAAAAATTAAATAGCTACATTTTCAGTTAAACAAATTAATTTTCAAGAAGAAAAATGAATTTTCAACAAAATATTTCAATTTTTATCAAATTGATGAATATCCAACTGAAATTAGAAATATTTAACTGGAATGGTTGAATTTTATACCAAAAAGGTGAATTTTGAAACAAGAAGATTAATTTGAACCAAAAAAGACGAATTTTCAACTAATAGAGACAAATTGTCAATTAAAAATTGAATAGTCAAATTTTCAGTTAAAAAAATAATGTTCAACCATTGAGATGATTTTTCAAATAAAATAATAGAATATTCAATTGGAATAGTTACATTTTCTGTACAAAAAAATTTTAACCAAAAAACCCAATTTTTAAAAGCAGAGTTATATTTTCACACAAAGTGATGAAGTTTAGACTAAACGTATGAATCTTCAACTGGAATAGTGGAATTTTCAACGAAAAAGATGAATTCTCAAACAAGAAGATTAATTTTTTACCAAAAAAGTCGATTTATCAACAACATACATGAATTTTAAACAAAATAGTTGAATTTTGAACCAAAAATAATCAATTTTCAATCAAAAATGAAATAGCTAAATTTGCAGTTAAAAAAATTAATTTTCAAGAAAAAAAAACGAATTTTCAACAAAATAGTTCAATTTTTTATCGAATTGATGAATTTCCAACTAAAATTAGAAATATTCAACTGGAATGGTTTAATTTCATACCAAAAAGGTGAATTTTTAAACAAGAAGATTAATTTCTACAAATAAGACGAATTTTCAACTAATAGAGAAAAATTGTCAATTAAAAATTGAATAGTCAAATTTTCAGTTAAAAAAATAATGTTCAACCATTGAGATGAATTTTCAAAAAAAAAATAGAATATTCAATTGAAATAGTTACATTTTCAGTTGAAAAAAAAGTAATTTAACCAAAAACCCCAATGTTTAAAAAGATGAATTCTCAAACAAAAAGATTAATTTTCATACAAGATTCATTTTTTACCAAAAAAGACGATTTATCAACAAAATACATGAATTTTCAACAAAATAGTTAAATTTTGAACCGAATAGTTGGATTTTGAACTGAAAAAGATCAATTTTTAACCAAAAATGGAATAGTTGAATTTTAAAGCAAAAAGATGAACTTTCAACTGGTATTATGAATCTTTAACTGGAATAGTTGATTTTTTAACCAAACAGATGAATTTTCAACCAAGAAGATTAATTTCTACCAGAAAAGAGGAGTTTCCAACAAAATACATTAATTTTCAATTAAAAATGATAAATTGTTAACCAAAAATTGCATAGTTAGATTTTTAGTTTAAAAAATTAATGTTCAACAAAAGAGATGGAATTTTAATTAAAATGATGGAATATTTAATTGGAATAGTTACATTTTCAGTTAATAAAATTTGATTTTCAACAACAAAAGGACGAATTTTCAACAAAATAGTTAAAGTTTCAACTGTAATAGTTAAATGTTCAGTAAAAAAATTATTTTTCAGCCAAGGGAAAAACGAAATTTCAATCAAATATCTCAGTTTTCAACCAAAGAGATGAATTTTCATTTAAAATGATGGACCTTCGACAGAAAAATTAATTTTTGACGAAAGAAATTAACTTCTAACTGAGTAATCAATTGTTCATTAAAAAAAATTCGGAACAAAAATATGTAGTAGTTGATGTTTTAATCAAAAAAGATTCTAACTTTTAATCAAAATCAGTTTCATTCAACCAAAAAAGACGATTTTTCAACATGATTTGAATTTTTAATCATGAAATGTTTTTCTGCCAAGAAAGAGAAAATATTGCAAAAAAACTGGTAAATTTCTAACAAAATACATACAGTTTCAAGGAGATACTTGAATTTTCAACTAAAAACAATCAATTTTTAACCAAAAATAGAATAGTTGAATTTTCAGTTAAAAGAATTAATTTGTAACCAAAAAAAAAAAAAAAACAACGAATTTTCAACCAAAAAAATTAATTTTTGACGAAAGAAATTAACTTTTAACTGAATAATTAAATGTTCATTAAAAAAAATTCTTAACAAAAATATGTAGTAGTTGATATTTTAATAAAAAAATTCTAATTTTTATTCGAAAACAGTTTCATTCAACCAGAAAGACGACTTTTCTACATGATTTGAATTTTTAACTATAAAATGTTTTTCTGCCAAGAGAGAGAAAATATTGAAAACAAACTAGTAAATTTCCAACAAAATACATACAGTTTCACAAAAAAAAAAAAAAAAAATTTCAACAAAATAGTTAAATACAGTGATATAAAGCTACCTTTCAAATGAAGAATGATTGTCTTTGAATTTCATATTGCAATTAAAAAAGAATATGCACGCTCACGAAAAAATTCCCTGACTTAAAAAAAATTCCCTGACATTTCCAGGTTTTTCGATGTATATAAAAATTCCCTGGTAATTCCAGGTCTTCCAGGGTTTTTTTCGGTTATTATTATTTACTTTTTTATTTTTTATATTACATATATTATTTATTATATATTATATATTTTATTATTTCGGCCAACTTTGAGAAATTTCTAGTTATTTCTTGAAAAACAGGAAGAATGAGAATTATTTACACTCTGAATCCATTTTACCTTGTTCTAGCCAAGGTAAAAATAATCTCTTTAATATTTATGCACACACAAAAACGCCAAAAAATTTCGAAACACATATTACCACATCTGAAACGCGTGTTGCCTTGAAAATATTGAAACTTCACCAGCTTAGATTTAGAGGGCACCAATTGTCCTTCAAATGATGAAAAGTCTACTATTAAATTTTTTGTTAAGAATTTATCTTTTTGGTTAAAAATTATACTATTTGGTTCAAAATAGAATCATTTTGTTGAACATTAGAAAATTATGTTAAAAAGAAATACTTCTTGGTTGAAAATGCAATTGTTTTATTGAAAATTCGCCTTTTTGTCTAGTAAATTCAACAATCTGATAGACTTTTTTTTCATTCTTGACTAATACATTTTTTCAGTTGAAAAGTCATTTTTTTGGTTTGAAAATTCATATCTCTTAGTACAAATTTCACCTTTTTTGGTAAAAAAATTCAACTATACGGTTAAATATTATTCTATTACGGTTTAAAATTAACTTTTCTGTTGAAATTTTTTTTTTGTAAACATTTTGTATTTTTGGTTTGAAAATTCAACAGCTTGATAGAACATTTAACTATTTGGTTGCAAATTTATTTCTCAATTTTGCTTTCCTGACGATTTATCAAGATTGAACATTTTAGACCCACTTTTTTCACTCAAAATTTTTTGTTCTATTAGATGTTTCCTGAAAATTTCAAAACTTTTTTTTGAAAAATCGCTTTCTCTCTCGGACCTTATAAAATTTTTAAGGCTTTGGGTCCGGACTCTTTAAATTCCAGAAAATTTCAGAAATTATAGAAAATTAATGAATTAACGGAAATTTCAGGCATTCAAAAATCTCAAAAATTAATTTAATAATAATAATTTGTGGTAATTTATCTGTAATTTATTTTAATAATGAAAATTACGAGAAATTTTCAGTAAATTTATAATTTTCCGAAAATTTAAGCTCTCTTAAGTTTTTCGAGAGTAATCCAAAAATTTTCAGAAATTTATAGGAAATTAATAAATTACCGAAAGTTTCCGGTATCCAAAAATTTCCAAATATAATTTCGGAAGAAATAAAAAATTTTCGGTTTATGGAAAATTGATATATTAACGGAAATTTCAGGCATCCAAAAATTTCCGAAATTTTTCGGATATATGTGGTAATTTAAAAGTAATTTACGGTAAAATTAACTGAAATTCACAAATTACCCACAAAATGCAATTTTTTTTGAAATTTCAGAATATCAGAAATTACGAGAAAATTTGTAAATTTTCAGTAACTTTATGAATTTCCGAAAGCTCTTACAAGTTTAAAAAAAAATCCAAAAAATTTCAGAAATTATAGAAAATTAATAAATTACCGGAAATTTCAGGTATCCAAAAATCTCAGAAATTAATTTAATAATAATAATTTGTGGTAATTTATCTGTAATTTATTTTAATATTGAAAATTACGAGAAATTTCAGTGAATTTATAATTTTCAGTTAATTTATAATTTTCCGAAAATTTAAGCTCTCTAAAGTTTTTCGAGAGAAATGCAAAAATTTTCAGAAATTTAACGGCCATGCCACGCTGAAAAAACCAGTTCTCGTCAGATCACTGAAGTTAAGCAGCGTTGGGCGCGATTAGTACTTGGATGGGTGACCATTCGAGAATATTGCGTGCTGTTGGCATATTATGGGTGTGGTGAGCCCAAACTTGTAGTTATTTATAACTACAAGAAAACTATCCACCTAGAAACACTACCCGAATCGGGTAGTGTCACGCCTACCCTGAAAGGGAAATGGCTTAATAGTATACATACATACATACATAGAAAATTAATAAATTACCGGAAGTTTCCGGTATCCAAAAATTTCCAAAATTAATTTCGGAAGAAATAAAACATTTTCGGAAATTTATGGAAAATTGATATATTAACGGAAATTTCAGGCATCCAAAAATGTCGGCATTTTTTCGGATATTTGTGGTAATTTATGATAAAATTACCTCTAATTCCCAAATTACCCACAAAATGCAGGATTTCTGAAAGCTCTTAGAAGTTTAAGAAAAAATCCAAAAAATTTTAGATATTATAGAAAATTAATAAATTACCGGAAATTTCAGGTGTCCAAAAATCTCAAAAATTAATTTAATAATAATAATTTGTGGTAATTCATTTTACTATTGAAAATTACGAGAAATTTTGGAAATGTTCAGTTAATTTATAATTTTCCGAAAATTTAAGATCTCTAAAGTTTTTCGAGAGAAATCCAAAAATTTTCAGAAATGTATAGAAAATTAATAAATTACCGGAAGTATCCGCTATCCAAAAATTACAAAAATTAATTTCGGAAGAAATAAAACATTTTTGTAAATTTATGGAAAATTGATATATTAACGGAAATTTGAGGTATCCAAAAATCTCAAAAATTAATTTAATAATAATAATTTGTGATAATTTATCTGTAATTTATTTTAATATTGAAAATAACGAGAAATTTTGGAAATTTTCAGTTAATTTATAATTTTCCGAAAATGCGAGCTCTCTAAAGTTTTTCGAGAGAAATCCAAAAAATTTTCAGAAATTTATAGAAAATTAATAAATTACCGGAAGTTTACGCTGTCCAAAAATTTCCAAAATTAATTTCGGAAGAAATCCAAAAATATATGAACGGAAATTTCAGGTATCCAAAAATTTCCGAAATTGTTCGGATATTTTCGGTAATTTATCGGTAATTTATGGTAACATTACCTAAAATTCCTAAATTTCCCAAAAAATTCAGGAATTTTTTGAAATTTTAGAATATCAGAAATTACGAGAAAAATTGTAAATTTTCATTAAATTTATAAACCGAAATCGCTCCAAAGTTTTTTGAAAGAAATCCAAAACTATTTGAAAATTTCTGCAAATATGAGATATCCAAAGTTTTCCGGAAGAAATCCAAAACTTTCTGGAAATCAATGAAAAATGTATAAATTACCGGAAATTTCAGGTATCTAAAAATTTTAAAAATTTCCATCAATTTTCGGTAATTTGTGATAATTTGTCGGTTATTTATGGTAATGTATCAGTCATTTATTTTAAGTTATAACTTCCAGTTGTTCCAATCACTATTTACTACTCACAATCAGTCCGTTAAGCCTCAACACGTAATAAAGTTACAAAAGTTGATTTCTCGTACAAACGCGTAAAAAAACCGTTTCAATTTTCACTTTATTGTTAATTAGCAATTGGAAATTTTGAGCAAAAAAAATCTATATATATTTTTTTCCGCAGAAACATTATTTTGATTAGACTAAAGTTATATTCCGAAACACTCCACGTAAAATTAGAACCTTTTCTTTAACCCTAAATATCTCGCAAGCCGTAAGTGATACACCAATACGGAAGTCTTTTCGAACAAGAAAATTGCCACGTGTAAATTCAGAAGAAAATTTCCAGCTGTGCTGAAATCGATTTTTTTTACAAAAATCACTCAACATTATAAATATTATATGTGACGTGGAACGAAAAACCCTTATAAAAAAGAAGTATTGGTAAGTATTGGATCCGATACTTACCAATACCCAAAAAATCCGTTTCCCGGCTTTCATTGATTCTGAATAATGAAGATTTCCTCTATCGAATAGAAAAATCCCTATTGCGCCACTCATTTTCAGTCCAAAGGCTGGTTTCTTCGTTCCACGTCACACACTATATAATTATATATTTACCAATAGAATTAAGGAAAACGGCTAAAGCGATGAATAGAGTCCCGGCGGCAATCCACATTTTCTATTAGAGAAGATCCCGTTGTCCGATACAAAATCATTAACAGCGAAACTAATGACGAAATATTCTATAAAAAGTTTCCCTATATATACCGTTGGGTCAAATTCATTCCAGTCATATAGAACCTTGAAAGCGAGTGATTTATCGCAATGGGATTATGAAAATGTCGCGTACGCAAAAATTTTTAATCTCTTTCCCTGAGAACTTAATATCTTGTTAGATGATTTGGTAATAAAATGATATGAAACAATGCATCCGTACACCCGGAAAAATATTTTTCAGGGTTGAAATAAAAATACTATGAATCAACAAAATTTACGCATTGCTGTGCGGTCAAACAAAATTGTATCCTATTATAAAAAGTACATGCATTTCGGCTAACTTCATGCGTAGTCCCTAAACCCTATTGGTCAATTCAGTTAGCCATTGACATATAATGTAAGTCACAGCAGGTCACAGTAGAATCAGCCAATCAGCTGTCGAGAATCGGGAGCAAGATTCGATAACTCGATAATTCAAATAGGCGCAAATTTCAAAAGTCAACATTTCTGGATTAATTATTACAATGAATTTATAAAATAGTTGAAAATTAAGAATACAATCAAAAATAAGTCGAGATAGTTATAATTCTTTGTTAGTCACTCTAAAGATAGGGGGAAGGGAAGAAAGTGTTTTCAAAATGAAAAACAAAATCAAAATTTTGAGTTATCTCGAAAACGGTGCGAGATACGCGAGAACTGACAACATTTCCAGGGTTTACTAAAGGGGGATGGGCCTCGGCCACCCCGACCTAAACCAGTAAACAAATGTTTCAAATTTCAAAAATTTTGAATTATATCTAAAAGGGTCACAGATACGTGAAAATTAACAACATTTTCAGGGTTTCAAATAGGGGTTCGATCCTCGGCAACCTCGACGTAATCCAGTATACAGATTTTCGAAATTAGAAAAAATCAAAATTTTGAATTATCGCGACAACGGTCAGATGTACGTGAGAACTAAGTAAATTTTAAGGTTTTTGTGGAAGGGGTTTGTTTTCGACCAACTCGAACTAACCCAATCAAAAGATTTTTAAATACCAAAAAAAAAAAAATAACATTTTGAGTTTTCTTTGAAAATGATGATAACAGTAAACAGATTATAAATTTTTTTTAAATCTAAAATTTGAACCATCTTGAAATCGGTCAGAGATTTGTAAAAACTAATAATTACAAAGAACTCAAACTAATCCAATAAAAAGTTTTCAAAAATTCAACACAATAATAAAAATAAATTTTTCACAAAAAGTAGAATTTTCAAACCAAAAATATGCATTTTCCATCAAAATAATTGAATTTTCGACCCAAAAAAAAGACGCGAAGTGAATTTTCAACTTTAAAAAATCAATTTTCTAATAAAAATGTAATAGCCACATTTTCAGTTAAAAAATTTATTTTCAACGAAAAAACTAATTTTCAACAAAATAGGTAATTTTTCAACTGAAGAAACTTATTTTTAACTAAAATAATGAATCTTTAACCAAAAAAATGAATTTTCAACCCAAAAGGTGAATTTTCTACCAAAAAAAGATACATTTTCAACAAAATAAATGAATTTTAAACCAAGAAGATTAAATGTCTATCAAAAAATATAAATTGTCGACGAAAAATATTCAATTTTCAGTTAAAAAATTAATTTTTAATTTTTTTAAACTAATTTTCAATCACAAAAATGAATTTTCAACCAAGAATATTAATTTTTTTTAAATACACGGAAAAAATTTATCCGTGAAGAAGTCACGAACTTGTAGCTAGGTCTCGGATACGAGATAAAAAAATGAAACATTAAATCCTTATTTCTATGAGAAATATATGGATAAATTTCGAAGTTTCTTACGAACAGTTCGAATTTCCTACGAACAGTTCCTGAAAATTTCAGACTGAAATAAAAAGAGGAAAAATTTTATTTGTGCGATTTAATTTTATATTAATTTATAAATTCGCAACTCAGAAGATTCGAACCTCAAAC
>CAKNYM010048128.1:0-16967 GCA_932195095.1 Andricus curvator | reverse complement strand
GAGATACACATACGAGCGCACACACGCACCGCGCGTGTGTGCGTGGGCCACGTACAAGGAGACTTAGTTTCGAGTTCCCAGATTCGTCAGGCAAGCTCGTGAGTGCTCTGAGAATCTTTTCCCAATCACTCGTAATATTTTTGTAATTATTCACGTAAAAAAAAGTGATGAACCGTTTTAGAATTTTCACATCGAGTTCGTCAATCTTTCTCAAAGTTCGTAGGTTATTTACGAAAATACATAAATATCCGATGAATTTTTCTCATATCCGAGACCTAGCTACTAGTTCGTGACTTTTTTACGGATAAATTTTTTCCGTGTACATGAATTTTGAAACAAATTTTAAATTTGTAAAGGAATTTTCAACAAAAAAGGTTAATTAGTCCAGAATATTAATCTTCTCGGTGACTAATTCACCATTTTGGTTGAATATTCATTTCTTTTGTTAAAAACTATAGACATTTTCATCTTAATAGCTGAATTTTCAAGTGAAGAAATTAGAAAAATTAAGTTTCACCACAAAAAAAAAGAATTTTCAACAAAATAGTTAAATTTTTAAGCAAAAAAATTAAATTGAAAGAAAGGATTTTGTACCAAAAAAGTAACAAATTTTCAACAAAATAGATGAATTTTCTACCAAACAAATGAATTTTCGACAAAAAAAAGGGGAATAGTTAAATTTTCAGTAAAAAATCTAATGTTCAGACAAAAAATTAATTGTCAACCAAAAAGATTAATTTTTTACCAAAAAACATCCATTTTTAACAAAATAAATGAATTTTCCACAAAAAAAGTGAATTAGTCACCAAGAAGATTAAGATATTCTACCATAAAAGACAACGTTTAAAAAAAATACAGAAATTTTCAACCAAATAGCTGAATTTTCGATATAAATGTTAAATAAAACATGGAATAGTTCAATTTTAAATTAAAAAAGTTAATTTACAACAAAAATTTCAAAAAAATAGTTCATTTTTGAATTAAGAAGTTATCAAATCAAGATATATTAGGACAAAAATACTGGAAATAATGAAAAATTGACAGAATGATTTGATCAAGAACTTATTTAAATACCTTGTAAATTCCACATTTTTCTGTTTTTCTAAAATGTATTCATATTGAAAAACGATAATTTTTAATAGAACTAGCAAAGATTAACCGGTTGTGGTAAGTTTTTGTTTTCAAAGTTATTATTTAAATGTAAATAGTGCAATGAAAATATGCAACAATGGTTATTTTTCTTTAATTGTAAAAATTCCATTTTGAGTGTTATTTAACAATAATTTGGATTTTTTTTCAGTTTGCACCTGAACATAAATAATGGGACATTTTTCTTAATCTTTAAGGTTGAAAATAAAATTTTTATAAAAAAATAAACAATATATTGGAAAATGAACAGAGTTTTTTTCTAAAGACAGGATAATTATTGCGCGCGTAGCGCGCACAATGTTCTCGTTCTCAGAAAAAACTAGGGTTTCCATTAGAACCCATTTTTGGTTCCAAAGGAGCTGCAACAAAAATGAACCCCAGTTGCTGAAAAGGAACCCAAAACGATAAATGAGCTCTAAATGATAGCTCAGTTGGTGTTCTACAGGAACCCAATTGTAATTGAGCCTATTTATAAGGAACCTTTTTTTCGCTTCGCCCACTTCGACATTTTGTTTAATTAATATAATAATTTTTACCTTAAAGCACACATGTAATCGAACTCTGATGGACATAACTTAATGAAGATAATTAAAGTACAAAATATTACCGCAATTTAAGTAGATATAATGACTTGATAAATATCATTTGCAGGTTAGGTAGCAAAGTTGTCAACATAAAGGCATATTCATATGCAAGGAACTTTTCGTCTCAAGTCATCGGTCGATAACTGTAAATCGATCCCTAACTTACCAGCCCTACTTTGCAAGCGGCAGTGGCCCCAACTTTGGCATGTTGAGCTACTGCGCTTGCCCGGCGCGGTGGTCCTCATTGGTCGCTGTTGGCGCGCGATTTGAACCGGGTATAATTAACAATGATTGAAATTAAAGTAGATAATTATTATAAATTGCACATTGATATAAGAAATTACGTAATTTGTGATGTAAGGTTAGAAAAAATTAATAATGCGTATATTTCGTTAATAATAGCATATTTTCTTTGAATTCAAAAGATAAATTTATATTTCAATAAAAAAGGTTTTTGAATAAGAAAAATGTTCATTCAAAGATTTGAAGATACGTATTTATAAAATGTTCAAATTTTCTAATATTTCTAATTTGTTCAAAATTGTTAAACTTATCAGAAATTCTATTCTTCCTTAATTTTATCAAATGCTCAAAATTTCTAAAATCACTCAAATTTCTAATATTATCATAATTTCTAAAATGTTCAAAAAGTTTCAAATTATCAAAATTTCAAATATTTTAAACATATTCTGAAAATTTTTAAAAATGTTGAAAACATTATAAATTTTGAAAACATTAGAAATTATGAAAAATTGAGAAATTTTGATAATTTCATAAATGTAGAAAATTTTAGCAATTTTTAATAATTAAAATTTTTTCAAACATTAAAAATTTTTTTTTAAAGTTAAATTTTGAAAATTTTAGATACTTTAGACATTTTCCTCCCCTAGGGGCTGTAACACCTTGTTGTTGGTGGGAAGGCTCAAGCGTGAGGGACATGGGGGTCAAAAGGACCTCGTCCTGCATGCGTATGGATATGAATGAAAGGATCCCTATAAACGGGCTCTCTTGGGTGAGAGAAAAAGGATCCCTATAAACAGGCTCTCCTGGTATGCGTGATTACGGTATGGTAGAAGGGTGAAAGAGCCTAGCTAACACGGGCCTTCTGGATCCCTGCCCTACGTTTGTTATGGTGGTCTGCAAGCGGATATTTGAACATTGAGTGTCTCACTCAATGTGACCGCCACCCTAAGCCATGGGTGTAGAATGATCGTGCTCGTGGCACTTTGGCACCTAGGGGTTACGAAGGTGTCATAACGGCCTCTCGGGAACACCGGACGACCTCCCCGAGTAATTAGTCTTACCCCTGCATGCGGGGCCCTGCAGGTGCGGACCTTTTATTTCCCTAGCTTCTCGTGGGATCAAACTGAACACGCAAAATACCAAAAATGGAAAAGGAGGAGGAAGGGTTGTGACGGAGGGGTGAGAGGGGTTGAGCCTTAACAGGTCGAACATAAGCCTTTCCTCCCCATCTGTCTCTCAGGCAAGCCAAATTCAGGTGACGGCTATGCCCCCAGCTCCCTCGGGAGCTGAGGAATCGACGGTCCCTCTGAACGAGGCTATGGTAATGGGAGAGGCCAATCAGTCTCCCAAAAAGAAGAGACACATCAACGTTTCCGTGAGAAGGAGACTGAAGAGGCAAGCGCAGCAGGCTAGTAGAGCAGCTGCGAAAGCTTGAACGTCGGCAGCTACAGGGCCGACATCAAGCACTGAGGCCAAGAAAAGAGGTAGGGGCTCAAAGGACACCCCACCGCGGGTGGCTGAGCCTATGAAGAGGCACAAGGCGGCTCAGCAGCTGACGAACAGAGAGTCGTCGGGAACTGGACTGACGGCCGCTCAGAGGACTAACCCCCTGACGATGGTGGTGACCAAAATCAACTACCTGGACTCGATGCTCACTATGGAGCAGTATGAGGCTTCAGGGAGGCTACCTGGGGAGGGATCTACGTATTCGTGGCAACCGACCTAGCGGCTAAAGCTTGGCTACTCAAAGCAGTGGTCGAGACAGAGTCGTGTGAAGGTGAAGTTCTTAAGGTGGGTGGGGTTAAGTTGCTCCAGAAGATGGTGAGGGCTACGGCGTGGTTCCCCGGTAAACTGGAAAACCCGTCTGGGGTGCTCCGTCGGGTGGAGAAATTCAACCCCTCACTTGAGACAGCGTCAGGCACGATAGGACTCAGGAAGAGGACACACTAGGAGGCACCAGGCATCTTCTAGTCGTGCAGATTGCAGAGTCCCAGACGAGGGCTCTTGCGGCCCTCAACAACAGGCCCTTCTATCACTTTGGACAGGTCAACTTCAGGCTTGCTGGCCAGGGACAGTAAGAGCCTGTTGAGACACAGGAAGATCAGGAGCAGACCTAAATGACTGCTCTTGGTCTAACCATTACCCAGATTGACTTGCATCACAGCGAAGGCGCCTCTGCTGTTTTGCAGAGGGTCATGGCTGCGAAGCACACAGGTATCTCGCTAATCCAAGAACCATGGCTAGTTCGAGATACCATAAGGGGATTAGGGGGGGGGGCTGGTCTTTTTTGTTACAGGGACCCCAGGGCGTCCAAACTAAGGGCCTGCATATTGGCGAAGGAAGTTAACACTGTCCCGCTGCTTGAGCTATGTTTGAGAGACCTGATAATGATAGGCACGGATCTCAAAGGAATAGGAAGGCTGGTTCTGGGATCGGCTTACTTTCCTTATGACAGCGATACCAACCCACCAGTGGAGGTACGTACACTAGTGGAATATTGCAAGGTAAGGGGTATTCCTCTTCTGCTGGGATGCGATGCTAATTCCCACCATACTTTGTGGGGCAGCACAGAACTCAACTCAATAGGTAATGACCTACTGGAATACCTAATCACCACTGATTTAGATATTCTTAACACGAGGAACACGCCGACGTTCCGTAACTGGGTCAGGGAGGAAGTCATTGACATCACTCTCTGTGCCAGTAGTTTTAGGGATAATATCAAGAAGTGGAGAGGTTCAGATAAACCCACTCCCTCAGATCACTCACAGATAGAGTTCGTGTTGAAATCCGTTGTACCTGCTGGCCCTAAATGGGTCAGAAATCCAAGAAGAACGAACTGGGATCAGTTTTCCACTGAACTAACCTGTGCACTTTCAGAGGTTTCCAGGTCATTTCGAGACGTTGATACCCTAGAGATAGCAACCAAAACTTTCACGGAAGCCATCAAAACTACTTATGAAAGAAATTGTCGACCTACAAGTGTCCGAAAGGCTGGGGAGACATACTGGTGGAATGGGAAACTCGAAGAGCTTCGCAGGGAAACCAGAGAGAGTTTCAGACGTGCCTGTACTGGCAAAACGAAGGAACTATGGACCTCATTCACAACGATGAGGGACGAATACAGGGGTGCAATACATATGGAAAAGCAAGAGAGCTCGACCAACTTTTGCACAGACATCGAGAAGGGAGCTGAGGCGGCTAAACTGGATAGGCTGCTTTCTCGAAATCCGGACGCTATTCTCGGCACTCTGAAATTGCCCAGCGGGGGGTACTCAGAGTCGGAAAGGGATACCTTGGCTCACCTGATCAAGGCACATTTCCTGGGCTTTTCAAGGTTTGGAGAAAAGGGGACGACACCTCAGAGGCAAACAAAGTCGCCTGCGGCCCAACTGGGCCCGAAACGACGAGATGGGGTCCTACGCCACAGTTCTACAATCTGAGATTATGGCCATACTCCAGTGCGCCTGCAAGGAAAAAGAGTATGCGAATAAAAGAAACATCCGTATCTGCTCAGACAGCAGGGCTGCTATATTGGCCTTGAATGGAACAACGACCACGTCGCTATTAGTATGGGAATGCTTTGAGGCACTAAATATGTTAGCAAAGGAAAACCGAGCCACTCTGCTATGGATCCCTGGACACAGCAGTATCAAGAGCAATGAGATTTCGGATAGGCTAGCCAAAGTAGCAGCAGGAAGAAATTTTACTGGATCCGAGCCAGTTTTAGGTATTTCCAGCAGGTCAGTCACTGAAGAAATTAACAGTTGGCTGACTGAGGAACATCAGAATGAGTGGTATTTGGTCTCTGGATGCAGACAGGCCAAAACACTCTTGGGCTCAAAGCTTAACTCTAACCTAGCAAGGGAAATACTCAACCTCGGGAGGAACGAAATCAAAGTCCTAACAGAAATGTTCATAGAACATGGCAACTTCGGATATCACAGACATAAGATAGGGCTTGCAGAAAGTCCGCTCTGTCGTCTGTGCGGAAAGGATAATGAGACAACTACTCACATCCTTTGTCACTGCCCTACGGTTGCGGGGAAACGTCTAACGCTCACAGGCAATGACTGCATCAGTAAGTCAGAGATATCAGCCAACAGCGTGGCTGCGGTCCTCTCCTTATGGAGAGGAATTTGGGGTCACGCTCAGGCTCACAAGGGGACGCAACGGGATTACCCAAGCGTCAGGGGCTATTACGGTCTCAACCCAGAACTAATAATGATAATAGACATTTTAGTAATTTTATAAATTTTGAAAATTTGAGAAGGTTTTATAATTATAGAAATTTTGATAATTTTAGATAAATTAATAATTTTTGAAATGTTGAAAATTTTAGATATTTTAGACATTTTGGAAATTTCATAAATTCCAGAAATGGTAATTATATAAAATTTAAAAATTTGAGACCTTTTTATAATTTTAGAAAATTGTATGATTTGAGAAATTTTGACAATTTTATATATGGAACGTTTTAGAAATTATAGAAATGTTGATGATTCAGAAAACATATTTAAACATATTTTCGGGTTGAAAATTCAACTATTTAGTAGATAATTCATCTTTTTGGCTTTAAGATTCTACAATTTTATTGAAAGTTCGTGCTTTTGAGTAGAACATTAAACTTCTTGCTGGAAAAATCTACTTTTGGTTGAAAACTGAACTATTTGGTTCAAAATTCACCAAAAAGAATGACCTGACCAGCATAGGTAAATTTCCAGCAAAATATTTATATTTTTTACCCGAACAGACCAATTTTCAGATGAAAAAACTCATTTTAACAAGAAAAAAAAACAATTTTTACAAAATAGTTAAATTCTCAAAAAAAAACAGGTAAATCTTAAGAAATAAATTAAATTTTAACAAGGTAGTTCAACTTTCAACAAAGTAGTTGAATTTTTAACCAGAAATGTTAAATTTTGAATTAAATAGTCAATTTTTCTAACAAGAAGATTCAGGTTCCACCAAATAGAATAATTCCTTTCCAAAAAAGTCGAATTTTTAACGAAATACATGAATTTTCTACCAAACTGTCAAACCTTTTCAGAAAAAGTTGAATTTTATAGCGGAAAATGGGAATTTTCAACAAATAAGTTAAATTACAACCAAATAATTAGATCTGCCACTAAAATTATGAATCTTCAACAAAAAAATTAGTTTTTCCAAAATAAGAATTTTAAACAAAAAGACGGATTTTCAACAAAATAAATGAATTTTCAATCAAATAGATGAATTTTTAAAAACAAAAGATCAATTTTTAATAAAAAAATACCAATTAAAAAAGTAATAGATTCGTAGTTAAAAAAGTTAATTCTAAAAAATAACAAAAAAAAAAGAATTTTCAACAAATCATTTCAATTTTCAACCGATGAGATCAATTTTTGACTAAAATATTGAATCTTCAACAAAACGGAGGATTTTTAACAAGATATTTCAACTTTCAACGGAGTAGTTGAATTTTCAACCAAAACAGATAAATTTGCAACTGAAATCACGAATCTTTAAGAACAATTAAATACATTTTTAACAACAGAGTTCAAAATTCAACCAATAAGTTTAATTTTCAACCAGAAAGTTTAACTTTTGAAAAAGATTAATTTTCTACCAAAAAAGAAGAATTTTCAACAAAATACGTGAATTTTTAACCGAACAGTTGAATTTTCGACTGCAAAAGATCGTTTTTCAAATCAAAGTATCAGTTTTAAAATTCAAGAAAAAAACGTATTTTCAACCAAATATTTAAATTTTCAACCAAAGACATGAATTTTTGACAAAAGTGACGAATCTTTATCGAAAAATTCAATTTTTATACAGAACTTTTACTTTTAAGCAAAAAAGATAAATTCTCAAAGAAAAATGTCATAGTTGATATTTCAACCAAGAAAGATTTTAATTAAAATATAAAACAGTTGAATTTAACAAAATAAACAAATTTTCAACAAAATAGTTAAAACCATAGTCAAAGAAGATTCATTTTTAACCGAACAGTTGAATTTTTAATAAAATAAGATGACATTTTTACCAAACTAGTTAAAATTGAACCCATAAAGACGCATTTTCAACAAACTAGTTCAACTTCTAAACAACGGGATACATTTTTATCTAAAAAGTTGAATCTTTAACAACAAAAAATAAATTTTCACCAAAAGAGTTCAGCATTTACCTAAGGAGTTTTATTTTTAAACAAAAAGATTAATTCTTAACCATGAAGATTTTTCTACAAAAAAAAAAAAACAACTCAACAAAGTGAACGAATTTTCAACTCAAAAACGAGTTTTCAACCTAATGGTAGAATTTTCAACCAAATAAGATAAATTTTGTACCAAGAATATAACAATACACTTTTCATTTGATAATAAAGAACTTTTAAACAAAAATAATAAATAATAATACATAAAAAATAATAATAAATAAATATTAAATAATAATGTTTGAAAATCCCAAATTTTGACGACACCATTACAAAAGTGAATTTAATAGAAAAAAAACATCTAAATTAATTAACTATGCAAAAAGTAAAGAAATGCGTTAGCGAACAAAAATTTTCAAAATGAAAAAGTTTCTTCGAATTACAAAATTATTTATTTTATGTTTATTTATTTTTGCATAGCTAATTAATTGAAATGCTTTTTCTTCATTAAATTCGCTTCTGAAATGGCATTGTCAAAACCTAGGGATTCTAGCTTTATTATTTACAATTTTTGTCAATTCCTTATAAATTATTTATTTATTTCTAAGTTTTTGAAGTTTTTTAATTAATTTATCAAAGGTATTATTTTTAACGTGAATAAAGTAAGCTTAAATAGATGAGTTGTGAAAAATTTTCATATATTTTTCTAATTTCGAAAAATAACTTGTCAATAACGTATCATGATTCCGGATCCATGACTCAGCCGATTAACAAGTTACAAATATTTTTCATTTATTGTTTGAATGAAGTTCGAAGTCTTTCTCAATTTTGTCCTCGAATGTCTGAACCTTCAACTAAACGGAAATATTTTTCTCGTGACTTTGCAAATTAGAAGAAGTGAATAACAACTTAGAAGGCAATCACCATGATTGATTTATTTAAAAATAATCTTTTAATTTTTTTCATTTTACAGGATTTTACAAAATATTAGAAAAAATTCGAGTCTTTTTGAAAAATATTTAGGAATTTTAGAAGTTTGGAAGAATTTTTCTTGACATTTTGAAAAATCGTTCAAAAAATGTGTTTATTCATTTGAAACCTTTTGAAATTCATTCAAAGCTTTTAAAGGTTTGGTTTGAAATCTTTAAAAAAAATCGGCTTTTTTAAAAATCTTTTAGTTTAAAATTCTTTTTCAATCTCTTGAAATCTTCTAAATCTCTTTTGAATTTGGTCGATTCTATAATTTTTTTATTTTTTAATCTTAACAATTGGAAACATTTTGCCTTACAATCTTCTACCCTTATTCGAAGGAAATCTTTTTAAATGTTTTGAAATCTTTTTTAATATTCTCTTGCAGTTCATTATAAAAAATAAAAAATCATAAAAAAATTTTCCATAAATCTTAAGAAAATTCTTTTTTCAATCCTTTAAAAATTGTTAAACCTTCTGAAATTTTTAAATTTTTCGCGCATTTTTTTTCTGCAAAATTAAAAATATTGTCTCACAATCTTTTAGATTCTTCTTTGACAATTTTAGAAATCTTTTGAAATGTCTTGAAATCTTTTTAAATGTTTCCTTAAAATTAATTTTTAAAAATAAAAAATCATTTGAATTTTTCCTAGGAACCTAAAGAATTTTTTTCATTTTCTGAAAATATGTATTATGGCAAAAATTTTGCTTTAAATTCTTCTAGACTCTGTTTCAAAATTTTAGAAAATAATTTTGAATATTTTGTAATATTTTTCAATTTACTCTTAGTATTTATTTTAAAAAATCAATTAAAATTTTCACATGTATCTTAAGAATATTTTTTTCATTCCCTTGACGCCCTGCAAAATTGAGTTTACCTAACATTTTTTTATATCCTGAAAAATTAAAAGAATTGTGTTCCATATTTTTTTCCATAAATTTTGAATTCTTCAAAACTTAAAATTATTATTTCAAAATTAAACCTAAGCTATTTCAAATTTTCCCAGAAATCTTTTTAAAATTTTAATCTTAAAATCTTTCAAAATTATTAAAAAACTTCTACATTTTTTTCGAATCTTTCAAAAAAAAATGTTCCCATAATTAAAATTTTCTTATCTCTTTGAAAATGTAAAAAGTTTAGAAATGATGGTGTGATATCAAAACGTTAAGAACAGAATTATTTCCCAATATTAAACAATCATTTAAAACTTAAATGTTCTTTTCTATCGTAATGTTTAGAAACATTTAGAAATAAATTTTATGATGAAGTAAAATTATTTATTTGGAAATTTCAATTTAAAAAATTGATGGTGCAGTGGCCATAACTGATTTATTTTAAACGAATTTTAATTAATCTTTGACACGATATTTATTTTGCATAAATCTATGCTCCCTTGAATAATTTCAATTTTCTATGGAGAACTAGAAAAATGTAAAGCCGTGAAAAAATTTGGAAAATCAAAAATAGAAATCTGTTAAAAAGTAGTATTTCCCATAAGAAAAAAATACATTTTTGTAAATTTCATTCAGAATCGTCAATATTAGCTGAATCGAGTTGAAACTAAACATTTCTCTTCACAAATAGCCATTGAATGCGAATAAAATATTACTTTTTTAATATCGCCCCCATAAGTCAGTTTTATAGGGTCCCAAAAAAATCCCATAAGTGAAAAAATGGGTTTTTCGAGTTTTTGACGCTAATTATGGTTTTTTTGCGGGTTTTTTTAATGCAGATTGTTTCTAATACATAATATACTACTTTATACTGATGATTAGATATTTACACCAATTTTTTAAACAATTTATTATTGTTTTTAGCAATTTTGTCTTAGAATAGAGTTACAAAGTCGCGGTTTTTTCAAAATTTTCCCACTTTTTGTTCAATTTTCCATTAGAGTGATATAATATTTTATTAATTTTAACAAAGATAATTATTTGAACAATTTATTATTATTGGTAATACTATTTTCTTAGAATAAAGCTAGAAAATTAAATTTTTCAACAAAATGTCCACTTTTTATCCAATTTTTAATTAGTGTGAGGTAAACAATTAATTGAGGTTGAAAAAATTAATTGTTTAAATAATGTATTATTGTTAATGATATTCAATTTCAATAATGCTAGAAAATTGCGATTTTTTCGGAAATTTTTAACTATTTGTCTACATTTCACTTGGAAGGAGTTAATAATTAATTCAATTTAGCAGAAATAATTATTTAAACAAATTAATATTGTTCATAACTATCTTTTCTGAGATAAATGCTAGAAAGTTGCGGTTTTTTCTAAAATATCGAAAATGAGGAAATTTAAATTGTAAGTATTTGTTTAGTATTCGGAAATAATTCTGTTCTTAACTTTTTGCTACCACACTATAATTTGTAAACTTTTTTACATTTTCAAAGAGATAAGAAGTATGCAATTATGGGCAAAAATTTATTTCGAAGAATTCGAAAAAAAAATTTAGAAGCGTTTTAATAATTTTGAATGATTTGAGGAGGTTAACTTTTTTTTTAGATTTCTGGGACAACTTTAAATGGTTTTGGTTTTATTTTAAAAGAATAATTTCAAGTTTTGAAGATTTCAAAATTTGTCGAAAAAGAATATGGGAGACCTCAAGGCAATTTTTATTTTTCAAGATTTAAACAATTTTTAGGTAACCTGAATTGTGTAGGGTTTCAAGAAAATGAAAAAAAAATCATCAGGTTTCTGAGAAAAATTAAAATGATTTTTTATTTTGAAAAATTAATTTGAAGAGAATATTCGAAAAGATTTCAAAACATTTCGAAGATTTCTAAAATTGTCAAAGAAGAATCTGAAAGATTTTAAGGCTTTTTTTTTTTAATTTGGCAGAATTTAAAAGAAATTCAGAAAAAATGTGAATAATCTCAAAAGATTAGAAGGTTTAGAAATTCTGAAAAGATTAAAAAAAAAAAAAATTCTTAAGATTTTTGGGGAAATTTAAAATGATTTTTCATTTTTGAAAATAAAAAAAAAAATTGAAAAAGATTTCAAAACATTCAAACGATAGCCTAAAATTTTGAAAAATAGTGTAGAATATTTTAAAGCAAAATTTTTCAATTTGGTAAGATTAAACAAAAAAAATCGAGTAAATTCAAAAAATATTTATAAGATTTGAAGAGATTCAAAAAGAATTTTGAACTTCAAAAGATTTCACAAAATTTAGATTTGGAAAGACTTCAAACAAAAGCTTGAGAAGGTTCAAAATAATTTGGAAAGATTTCGAAACAATAAACAAATTTTCAAGAAATTTCTGGGATAATTTCGGAAGATTTTAAGGCAATTTTTCCACATTTTTAATGATTTTTCAAAATCTCAAGAAAACTTCGAGTCAGTTAAAAATATTTCAAGGAATTTAAGAGGTTTTGAATAGATTAATAATATTTTGAAACTTAGAAACATTTCCAAAAAATTATCAAATAGTTTTTGATTTCTTCCAAGCTTCTGAAAGTACTAATTAAATCTTTTAAAATTTTTTATCTTTTAAAAAGACTTGAATTTTTCCTAATATTTTGTAAGATCCTGTAAAATAAAAAAATGGCTTTAAAATCTTCTAGATTCCTTTTTGACACATCAGAAATATTCAAAAATCTTTTTTAATTTTCTCAAATGAAAGTTAAACATTTTAGAAAAAAACCGCAACTTTCTAGCACTGATCTAAGAGAAGATAGTTATAAACAATAATAAATTGTTTAAAAAATTATTTTTGCTAACTGGCATTAGTTATTACCTCACTAAGTGAAAAGTAAACAAAAAGTTATGAATTTCAGAAACAAACTGTAAATATTTGTCATTAATATAGATGAAGATTGTTATAAACAATAATAATTTGTTCCAACAATTGTTTTTGCTGAATTTAATTCAATTATTGAGTCACTTCAAGTGAAAAATAGACAAATAGTTAACAAACAAAAAAAAACCGCAACTTTCTACCATTAGGCAAAGAGAATATTATTAACAATGATGATAAATTGTTTAAACAATTATTTTGTTAACTTGAATTAGATATTACTAGACTATAAGTGAAAAGTGGATTAAAAGCTAACATTTTTAGAAAAAACGGCAACTATCTAGTATTAATATAGAAGATAGCTATAAACAATAAAAATTTGTTTAAACAATTATTTATACTGAATTGAAATAAATATTAACTCACTTTCAAAGAGAATATTATTAACAATAACAATATTTCATTTAAACAATCATGTTTGTTAACAATAATCAACTATTACCTCACTTTCATTGAAAATTGGACGAAAAGTGGAAATTTTTTGAAAAAACCGCGAATTTCTAACTCTATTCTGAAAGAAAATTGCTGAAAAGAAAAATAAATTGTTTAAAGAATTTTTGTAAACATATAGTTATCAGTACAAAGTAGTATTTTATGTATTAGAAACAATCTGCAAAAAAAAACCACAAGAAATCATAATTAGCGCCAAAAACTCGCAAAACTCATTTTTTCACTCAGGGGACTGTCAATAGTTGAAGTTAGCAAGTTATTGATACTTGCACAGTTGCAAGTATCATATCTGCGCATGTGCACAGTTGGGAATGTACCATATGTGCACGTGGACTTATAAGTGAAAAATATGATGGTAATAATTAAGACGTGCACGGATGGGAGAGATTGTAGAGTAGAACGGGGCGAGGCAACCAGCGGGGCGAGGCAGCCAATTTATTCTTATTCGCACAGCGTTAATTGAAATCGCGCGCCTTTGTAATGTAAGGGCAGTTAGGTTAGTCCGCTGTACTTGCCGAAAGTTGAGTGTCGTGACTGTCCCAGTTTGTAAAAAGAAGTGTCATTTGTGAAAAACTACTAGCAGAAGGAACATTTTCGTGATTTACGTTTGTTTATCCTTCGTGTATAGGTTGTGTAAAAAAAGTTAAGTATTTTCCGCAGGAGAATTTTGTGCTCAACACGACGAAATGGTTGCTTTTTCGATATTCGAAATACTTTTTTTGTGTGAAATTTTTGTGGAAAAAGCACATGTTGGGCGAGGTAGCCAACAAACGGCAGATTATGCCGAAAGGGCTAAAAAGTGAATTGCTTGTAGCGGCCCTTGACGAGGCCGCCCGAAGAAGGTATAAACTCCTTATGAAACCTCGGACATCAGCAACGAAGATGACATATTAATTTTTCCGACTTTTTCCAATTTTTTTTGGGTTTTCTTTTGAGTTCCCTTAAATGTCAGAGAAGACATTTAACTTTATTTCTTATTTTTATATATCATCTTGGACCTAATGAAGAACTTATACGTTATTATATGTCTGTGTATTAAAACTTTGTGTGCCGCCTCATAACTGCTGAAACGGTTGGCTGCCTCGCCCCACGTTTTTATAGTTGAGCAAAAACATAGCGTCTCTGGAAAATGGTTGTAGAAACTATAATGGGCGAGCTACGTCAAAATTCCACGAGGCAATTTTGTAGCCAAAGAATCAAGCTTTCTAACCACACCATACACTTTTTGATATCATTTCAAACAAGTGCTCTGTGTGCTCAACTGTGGCGTCTGGGCTGCCTCGCCCCGTTCTACTCTATTAATTGAGACATGCACCGTTGTAAGTGTCTCTTAACTGAGTACGTGCACAGTTAAGAGACTCCTATCTATGTGCGTCTAAATTTCGACCTGAACAGTTGAGAGTGTCCCATCTATGCGCATGCACAGATGGTCTGGTGTACAGATGTACCAGTGGCCCACAACGTGCACAGTTGTGCCATCGGCCATCGATGTGCACAGTTGGATTCGTGCATAGTTGTTCTATGCACAGTTGTCCGTCACCGCTGTGAGTACCGTGTAACTTTATTGCACAGCAATATTTGCCACAGAATTTCGTTACGCAGATGTAACTACTCTTTACCTTTTCTGCGCATCTAAAAGTAACTCCTAACCCTACTTTGCAGCCATAAGTGCCGTGTAAACATACTGTGCATCAGTAAGTGTCATGTAACTGCCCTGTGTAGCTGTAAGTTCCGTAGAAGTTTACTGCGCATCTATAAATGCTGTACAACTTTACTGCGCAGCCGTATGTGCCATTCAACTTTGATGTTCTGGTGCTCAACTAGATTGCTTCTTCTTCTCTCTCAAATCGTTTTGTAAATTTCTCAAATATAATTCAAGGAACCTTTTAGGTTGGACCCAACATTAAAAGGATCCTCAAGGGTGCAGGTGCGGAGTGGACCATTAATGAACCTTTTAATCTCGGGTCCAACCTAAAAGGTTCCAATCCCCGGAAATTTTTTAGAATCTTCTCAAATACCTACTTCAAGGTATTCCCAAGGATTTGAGAATTTCTTCAAATCTTTGAAAACCTTTGAATGATTTAAACAAAAACTATGCATCCTATCAATGGTAAAAACTGTTTTTTTATCTTCTCATTCAGTATGATAATGTGAAAAATAGTTGTTGATCCAACGTTATTTCCACCAGGGCTCTTATGCGTTATCTACACGGTATTCCACTGACACACTTCCCTCCGACTGGGATGAATTTGCCCAAGTGTATATATAAGACACGATTTTGTAGAATATTCGTCAGTTGTCTCTAATAGAAAATGAGAGTCACCGCCGGTTCTCTATTCATCACTTCAGCCGTTTTCCTTCATTCTATTGGTAAATATAAAATAATATATCTTGTCTAAAATTTTAGGTAGCGCCAAAACCGGGAATTTTGGATAGTTTAAATCACTTAAGGAGGTTTCAAGCAGAATCTAGAACCAGTTAAGACTTTATTAAGACTTTAACTGGATCTAGATTCTGGTTAAAACGTACATTTGTAACAGAAGGTCCATTGGGCACGCTGCCATGTTTTTACTTATAATTCCAGAATCATTAAATATTTTATTATATTCTTGGGACTTTAATTTAGTGAAGTTTTAATTTTTTTTTTTTTCACTTGCCTAAACCATGCAGAGAGCGAGAATCGTTGAGAATTCAGTTTTATATGTCCTAATCTTTTCCATTGTATAGATCTCTGAAAACCCAATTTTTGCATATTGAAAACGAAAAATCAACTTTTCAAAAAAATGAAGTTTGATTACAAAAAAGTAAAGGGGAGTTTATCTATTTTCAAAAAAACTAGAAAATTCGATTTGTTAAGAATAAAAATAGGTTTTTTCGAAAACTTTCTGGGCAAAGGAATATATTCCTAAAAAATTTTATAGAAATGTAGAACGTAATAAATAGAAAAATTTAAAGAATATTGTGAAACTTGTAAATAAGCGACTTCACTTCCGCCAATCTACCGTATTCACTAGTTATTCGTTGAAAACAAATAAATCAGCATTATTTACACTCTTAAGCTTATTTTTATCTCGCTTCATTCACGATAAAAATTATCTTTCGAATATGTATGCCCTTCGAGAAACACTACGAAATTCGATAATATACAAAACGTCATGTCGTTCGGCTCACTAATTCAGATTTAGAGAATAGACGCTTAATACGCCATAGGCTAAAATAAAAAAAAATGCAGTACAAATAATATACGATTATTGTGCGAATAAATTTGGCAACGTTTATGAACAAAAAATTATTAAAATTTTTTTTTGTGTTCAATTACACCATTTTCCGATGAGGAGATTTTTAGATTAGCTTGATACGCGATAGGCTAAAATAAACAAAGATGCAGTACAAACAATATACGATTAATGTGCAAATAAATTTTGCAATATTTATAAACAAAAAAATAAAAAATGTTTAAATTATTAAAAAAATTTTTTTTGTTCAATTAAACTCCGATGAGGACATTTTTGGATTGGCTTGATACGCGATAGGCTACAATGAACAAAAATGCAATAAATATAATATACGATTAATGTGCGAAAGAATTTTGCAACGTTCATAAACAAAAAAATAAAATTTTTTTAAATTA
>CAKNYM010048127.1:95220-112891 GCA_932195095.1 Andricus curvator | reverse complement strand
CGCGAAGCGCGCTATGAGAATGTGCCCGCGAAGCGGGCAGATTTTTTCTTATCAATTGCTTTCGGGAATTTTTCCTTCATTTTGTTAGCGTTTCCCACATCGTCAGGTTTCGTGTCATAAGATTTATTTGGCCTCTCAATATTTTTCAAATTTCTTCTTTGCCATTGATTTCTATTTTTATACCAATCTTTTTCATTTTGAGGTTCTCTGTTTCGTTAATTCACGCGACTATCTTTACTGCCTTTCCTGTATCTATCAAGTTAACCGCGACTAGCGTGTCTTGAACGCGCCTAAGTAATTGTCGAATTATCGAATAGTTCCGAATATACTCCGACTATGGATGGTCCAGATAAATTGCTTGTCTAGCCTGATAATGCAAAGGGCGATAAACGTACCATCGGCTCTTGTGTAACTCTCAAATTTCTACGCCTTCCCCTTCTTAGCCCATAATTTTATTTATTGAAATTCATTCAGGAATTGATTTCTAAAATCATCGCAATTTGCAAACACATTTGCATTTGCCAGATACCACGATCGAGCTCTACCTTTCAGAGATTAAGTAAATAAAAAGCAATGGCAAAGTACTATACAATCTGAATACAAATTATGTCCTGCCAATGGGTTATTTCTAAAGTGGAATTACTGATTTGATATATATGTTTAAAAAGATCGTGCCTAAACTGATATCGTGACGGAATATTCCTTGAACTAGATGGTCATTTGTTCCAAAGACGAGCACCTCTTACAATAAATAAACGTTGAAGTTTACATGTTTTGTAGAAAGGAATTCTTAGTACTGTCTTTCTTTCACGAATCTGGACTGGGAAGGACGTTTTTCGTCTCCAAATTGGAAAAAGTTGTGAATACACTGAGGAGCTTGATTTTTTATCACTGAGTACATCAAGTTATCCATAAAGAATTGAAGGATGAGGCTTTTCACGAGGAGACTCTGATTGGAGGTGAGAAGTGAATGTTTGTTTCCATTCAGTTGCTGAAGGATTCGGAAAGCTTTCTTAGATATTTCACAGATCATCTCCTTCCAAGCCAATGTACGATTTAGTATCAAGCCCAGATCCGAAACCAACTGGACGAAAGGGATGTTGACTCCATTAACCAGTAGTGCAGGAAGGGTGGCTAGTCTCTCATAAGGCTTGCAGGTAGGGTGGCTAGTTTCCACTAACGTTTTTTTAGGGTCAAGAGCTAATCTATTTTCCACAACCTAATGGGCCACAGAATCATTGTCTTTCTGTACCCAATTTAACAATCGATCCGTAGAGGAAATAGGTTATTTATGGTAATTACAGTATTTGAATTAACCTCCTAGTTCAGAAGTATAGAGATTAAATAAGGCAGAGGTAAGGCTGGAATCCTGACGGACGCCACCCCTGACCCTGAACTAGTTTGATAACTCACCCTTGCTAGTAGTTATACTTTCTGTGATTGACTACTCAAATAAGAAGCAAACCATTCGATGAGTGTGTTTGATAATTTAAAATATATCAGTTTGAATAATAGGCATTAATGGCCCACCATATAAAATGTAAACGACCGTCATTGGTTTTCTATCCACAGCCTGTTTTAAGTCAGTAGTAATTTCGAGTGAAACCAAAATAGTGCTTGATCCTGCACGAAAGTCGAACTGTCGGGGGTCAATAAGATTGCTCGAATTTATGTAATTCGTTAACTGCCGATGAAAATTACATTCTAATGGTTTAGTGATTGCATTTATAATGGAGATAGGGCGGAAATCTTTGGAAGAGGTAGGATTGAAACGTTTTTGGAATTGGTCAAAAAACAGTCATTTTCCATGCATCAGAGAATATTCCAGCCAGAAGGAAGGAACTGTAAGTGTGCAGGAGGACAGGAAAAATAACAAAAAGCGATGAGAATATCATTTTAATGGAAATTCCATCAATCTCTTTTGCATTAGATTCTACCGAATTTAGTTTTTCAATGAAAATTCAGGAGAGATGTCCGAAAAGAAACAGTCAGTGTCATCAAAACCCTGACAATAAGAGGGTTGTGAAGGTATTTAAGAGAGCATCAGAAGAAAGAGACGAGCCGGAGAAGCTCGCTTGGGAGGAATCAAACCGAATCGTCTTAAAATGAGCCATACATTCTCATGTTTCTTCCTGCTTTTGTTCAGTTGTAATGTTTATAGGCGTCACGGATTTCGGTTTGTACAAGGTTCCTAATTTTTAGGAATTCGGATTGGATCGCCGTATTATTCGTCCTTCTTGCGAATCTCCGCTTATTATCACGTTCTTTCATCCGTATTTTAATATCAGAGGTGATCCAGGGGCAAGACTTTTGTTTACAAAATAAAGGACGTGCAGAGGCCACAATTTATCAAAAGCTGAGGTCAAAAATAAGGTAAGCAATGTGGTCTTGCACAGAACCAAGCGTGGAACGCAAGGTTCAAATGATTTTCAAATCAAATATTGAGCGTGAAGCGCGAGTGTCTGGATGAGAATGTGTTACTTAAGGTCGATAGAACCTTGAGTAAATAAAGTTCCTTTTCAGTCTAAAATAAAAACAAATTTAATAGTCACTTCATATGTAGAGGTTTTGATAATTTTATAATATTCGCACTTTTTCTTTTCATCGAAGTCGAACACGAAGTTCAAAAATCGAGAGGAACCGAGCGTAAAGCGCGATGTAGATACGCCCGAGCGCGTAGCACGAGGTGAATACATAATCGAGCGCGAAGCGCGAGATCTAACAGTCGCGCGCCCTAGGCCCTAGGCGCGCCTAGGGCGCGCGACTATTGGATCTCGCGCTTCGCGCTCTATCATATATTTATCTCGCGCTTCGCGCTCGATTATGTATTCACCTCGCGCTACGCGCTCGGGCGTATTTGCATCGCGCTTTACGCTCGGTTGCTCTAGATTTTTGAACTTCGTGTTCGACTTGGATGAAAAGAAAAAGTTTGTTTGCAAATATTATAAAATTATCAAAACCTCTACATATTAAGTGATTGTTAAATTTATTTTTATTTTAGACTGAAAAGGAACTTAATTTACTCAAGGTTCTATCGACCTTAAGGAACACATTCTCATCCAGACACTCGCGCTTCGCGCGCTCGATATTTGATTTGAAAATCATTTGAACCGTATGATAGAAACAAAAAAGTTTGAGCGCACTTACGGCGTGCGATTTGGTAAATACACTGAGCGCGCACTTTGTGCTTCGTGTTATATGTTCTTCATATACAAATTACTAAATTTGTATTTGATTTCAAATGAAAAGTAATGATATAATTCAGGCGACAAATTTTATTAGTTAACATTTTATTTTAGCTTGTGCCGTTTATCAAAAAAGTTAATTTTTTCATTTTGAATATATTCTTACCACAAAAATTGATTACGGGTGTGTAAGTCTTTTTTGAATGCACAATTTTTGTTCATTTATATGTTTTCGTACCTTGCATTGTTTTTTCAAAAATTTGATTTTTTTTACTGTCAATGTTATTTTCACGAATAAAACAAAAACCACGGATCCTATCGAAACATGAGTCACAATAAATTTGTACCTCTTCCTTGGATGAACAAATTTTGTTTCGGTCATTTTTTCGTAGCTGGTAATATTCGTCTGAAAATTTGATTTTTCTATTTTCAATGCTGTTTTTTACGAATAAAACAAAAACTACGCGTCATATCAAAAAGTAAATGATAAGAAATTTGTAGATCGTTTTTGGGTGCACAATTTTGGTGAGATGACCTTTTCTGGTATCTTGCATAGTTTTACAGCAAAATGGCTTTTTTGATTTTTCATTCATTTTTTGTGCGATCAAAATTTGAATTTTTTATTTTTCAAAAAATTCAAGAAGTTGTTATGAAAATATTATAGGGTGTTTAGGAATCAACGTTTTTCTCCTCTTGACTTTTTTTCATATCGTGCGTTTTTCGGCTTAAAATGTTCATTTTCGTTTGTTTTTTGGAATTTTGAAAATGCTATAACTCCAGTAATTTTTTTTTATCACAAAAAGTCATAAGAATATTTTGTTCGTCATTTTGCGTACTATTAATAACTGTACATAGAATTTTCAAATCTTCCAAAAAAGTGGTCTCAAAAATTTTCAAAATGTGCTCACTTTTTGGATTTTCATCCAAAATAGCTGGTTAACGAACTCGTTCTCTATTTTTCGGCCATGAAAAAGTGTGCCAAAGCTCAATCAAATCTGATCATTTTTTCGAAAGTTATCGTGACTACAGACAGACAGACAGAGAGACTACAGACAGACAGACACCTTCGTAAAAATCGTTTTTTCTAGCTCAGTGGGTCTCAAAACGTGGAGATTTGATGAAACCCGACTATGTCAAATTTTACATAAAACCAATACCTTCTCATTAGAATGAGAATGTAAAAAAGTAAAAATATGTGCAATAATTGCAGCTTCGATAGAAATGAGGTTGGACCAATAAAGATCTATTTTTCTGGAACATTTCCTCAAACTATGGGCGTATGTTGACATAAATTTTCAAATGGGACTGTTATTTCTTTAACATACAGGTATACAAGGAAATAGAATAAATCGTTTGTACGCAACTTTATTCTTAAATAAACGTGATTTTGTTTTCCTGGCTTCAGTTCATAAGGTTGAGTGATATATTGTCTAGTGGCCGATGATATACCAGGTAAAGAATTTTTTCGGGTGGTGGGGGCAGGAGATGAAAAAGGGGGAGTAAGGAAATCAAAATTGTCTTCGTGGTATGTGGAGAGCCCACCAGTATATATGCGGAAGCATTTTGTAGAAAATTCCTTTTCTCCGTACATCAGCATCAACTACTGTCATCGAGTATAATGAAGAATGAAGATCACCGCCGGGACTCTATTCCTGGCTTTTGCCATTTTCCTGGATTTCATTGGTAAATATATAATATAATAGTATGGTATTTATTATTCAAGTGCACTAGGAAACAAACACAATTATTTCTTTCATCTTACACAATTTTTAAATTAAAAATAATATTAATACAAAAGTTTTATACATCGCAGTATCTATATTTTTCTTTTAAAATTGTAGTCAAAAAAATAATTGAATTCTCAGCCGCAATAAATCAAATTCGACCAAACAGTTGCCGTTTTAGCGAAAAAATTTAAAATTTCCACCAAAAGAGATGAATTTTAAAACATTTTTTGTGCTGACTCGAAAAGTTTAATCAAAGAATGCAATTGTGAAACATTCTTAACTTTATTGATACAATAAGAAGGTGATTGCGATACTTGTAAGTAGGCCGCGTCACCCTTACCAAGGTATTATATTTACAAGTCATTTTCCTTCAAAATGAGGAAACTAGAATTATTCACATACCTGACATGGTTAGAATTGCTTTATTTACGCCTCGTATTTTAGCTCGACGAAAATATTTGTATAATTTTCAATGAATTCTATTTAAAAGTAGGTCATTTTATTCCTTGATATACTCATCACATGATGAGTTTGAAATCTATTCATTGAACAAAATTGATAAATATCCAGTTTCATCAAATAGAATCTAAGCGACATGATACGGAAAAGTTTCATTTTTCTCGAATCAAAATTTACATAGCGAGTACGATCTAAAATTGTTTGTCTTCTTTCACGTTGAAGATGCGTGGAGGAGAATAGAGATTGTATTTTAAACGAGTCTTATCAAAGTGTACTTAAGGTTTGAAAACTAGTTTGTAATCATACCATATTTTGTAGAATTCGTTTCTTCTCTGGAGTAAGATATCAATGTAGCTAATACTTATAGGTGCTTGTCTTGGAACAATAAATATTTCAAAGAATTACAATTTTTATTTAGAATGCAAATTTTTGACAAAAATTATGATTCAGTTTTTGGACAGGCTTTGTTTGAAAATATCTCGAAAAAATGAAATCATACAAAAATTAATCACAGGGTCCACAGGGACCCTTGCGTCAAGCCCTATTTATTTTTAACTTCATAAAGTATTTCAAATAGCAGGCCTAAGTCCAAAATATCCTCCTCAATTTACCTGTAGCACATTTTCTGATTTATTTAAAATAAATTTGTATTAAAATACGCCCATTTCGATTTCGTCTAAACAAATTGTGAAATTCAAATGTTGCGACTGCAGAGGAATTGTTTTTTGCAATGAAACCGTAAGTTTTTTTTTAATTAAACATAATTAAATTTCAGATATATCTGTGAAATAAAACTTAAAAAAAAGCCTTTATTTGTTTGTTTTTTTGTTCCAATACGACAAGAAACCATAATTTTTAATATTTCTTCTACCTACTCTGTTATTTTTATTGATATAATGTGAACAACATATGAAACTCGTACATACTTTCTACAAAAGGAAAGTTTCATTATATATTAAATTCAATAATTTTTTGATTGTTATAAACAAATTAAACGATAAAACGGAAATTCGATGAATTTTTTGTGTTTGAATCCATTATTATTACAGATTTAATGGTTGAATTGTTCATAAGTAATAGTTTATCATGACAGAGAATTACACATGAGTAATAATGATTGTTGCAATTGATTGTCTTGAATAAATTAACCCCTTTTGAATTTTTCAACATAAAAATCTTTTATTTTCGCAATCAGAAAATTTGTAGTTTTGGTTTGAAAATTCAACAATTTTGGTAGATAATTTAACTATTGGGTTAAAAATGAACTTTTTTGTAGAAATTTGATATTTTCCGGTTTAAAATTATTTTGCTAAAATTCCTTTTTTTGTGAAAAATTATTCTTCTCGGTTAAAAAATCAATTTCTTGGGTTGAAGGTTCAACTACGTCATAGCTGAATCGTATTATTTCACAAATTTTAAAAACTCTTTCAAGCTAAAACATTGACTTTGACATTGACATTATCTTAAAATCTTCCAGCTGCTTTTTATCTTATTTTCAAAATTTTTTAGAATCTTTTTTAATGTTTTTGAATATGAAAATCTTGAACGTTGCATAATTTTAAATTGTAACTTTTTGAAATTGAAAACATCTTAATTTTACATATTTAAATTTTGAATTTTTACAATTTTGAAGAGTTACAATTAAAACTTTTGATTTTCAAAGCTCTATAAGTAAAAATGATTAAATTTGTATCATTTCAGAAAAGAAAAGTTGAGTTTTTAATAAAAAATCTTCCAAATTGAAGCAATTTTGAAAGCAAATGATCAAACTTATAAAATTTTAAATTGTAATACCCAAGACTTGCAACATTTTTAATTTCATTTAAATTGTGAAAATTAAGCACATTTTAGAAAATAATGCAATTCTAAAAGTTCAACTTTTGAAATTTATAATTAAATTTTATTCAATTTTATAGATTTTCAGTTGCAAATCCTTCAACTGTTATCAGTAAAAATGACAATACTGATTTATGTTTTTTAATTGTTTATATTTTTTTATATGTGCAATATATGTGTCCGTATATAGATAGAAACTTTGCAGGAACTTCAAGTTAATTGTATCAATGACTGCAAATGTAACAAGTTACTGTTTTAGAGTTCAATCACAACAACTTCAAGCGGAAAGAGATTCTTGCAAGATGTCAAAGTGACGCATGCTGATAAACTGTCAAACTGGTTATTAGAAAAAAATCAAGAGACTAAAGTCCCTAAAGATCATTTTATATTTTGATTTAAAAATTGCGTGAAACAACGAAATTATTTTTCTCTGTCTTTGTCGTTTCCCTATTTAATCGTTTCAGTGAATATTCTATCACTCATAAATATTAATATTCACCTATTTCTGTTTCTTTTTACAGAAATAATAAGTTCAATGTATGCTTCTGAAACGTTGACTATCAAGGAATTATTTCCTGAATACAACGGTGGCATGCCTCCTATCAAAGAATTCCATAATCCCGATGATGCAGAAATACAACCTTTATATTCTTATGGATATCTTCCTATGCCCCATCCGCCGAAGCAAGATTTCTTAATAAGGGGTGATGTCGTCGTTGCATGGAGAAAACGTGACATTTACGGGGGGGCAGATCGTATTGAACAGCTATGGAAGTTGATGGCCCCACGTCATTTACCTATTGTATATCACATGGGGCTACGCCGGTGGGTATATGTGCATCCGGGTTTTGAGAAATTGGGTTTTGGCCATGTTTTGGAAATTCTTCAGGCGCGCGAACACATTGCTGATACAACGAAGCTATCAGTGGAAAGAGCAGACCTAAGCAAAGCAGCACACGATTATGCATACCGTGAAGCAAACACTCTTTTGGATAGTTTAGAAAACGATCTAGCCCCACAACTACAAAGGAGTGGAAGAAACCTTGAAGTTATCAAAACAACAATGAGGCACAAATACACTGTAGATTATACTACTTTATTCGGCCAATTTGTACAACAATACGGACATCTCAGTCCAGATAGATTGAGAAATTTAAATCTCAGGTGATGCGGGTGTAGGCATAAGGGAACTATTAAATTTGCCAATCCGCAAAGTTTTTAGTCATTTCATTTTAACGTTAAAGATCAACAGATTCATTCACCTTCACAGCGACTTCTAACAACGACATGACATGTAATAAATATTTTTTTAAACATGAATGATCAGGTGATGTTACATACGATGCCTTAATAATTATAAATGATTCATCAAATTTTGAAGAAGGAAAAATATCACAGCTTCACATATAATAATCTGTATACTGTTAATCTTAGGTCCGCTGTACTATAAACAGGTTTTACTGCGATTTTCCTCGTGTACTACAAAAATATTGTAGGTGAATTCTAGTGCAGACATTTTGGAAGACGGGCGCAGACGCTGGGGTGTAGAATCAGTAGAGTATTTTCCAGGGGGGGCCCTAATTAATTGCGAATTCTGTCAAAATATGTGGCTTGTCGCGTAAGGTGTTCCTGACTTCTGAGAAATAAGAATTGTCCTATAACAAGTGTAACTAATTGTGAAATTTTGCAAAATCAACACAAACCACGTATCGTGTTTGCTTCGTTTTGAATGAATTCGCTTCAAAAACCGAGAGAGGGTTTTGATTGGTGACTTGCTGGCGGTAAATTTAAGGTCTTAAATAACCAACTAATCCAAATACTTTCACAGACATTCAACTCAAAGCGCGGCCAAACACTTTGGAATTTAGCGTACATTTTAGGAATTTAGCGTACCACTCTACTATTTTCGGAAAATAAGGAGAAATTTCTAAAACACAGTTTGCTCTCCTTACTATTACTTCATGTTACTTATAAAGTCAGAAAGGAACACTAGTGACGCGGAAAACTTGTCAATTTAATGTAATTTATTGTAAGGATTGATTTCGAATAAAACAAAATTATCTAATCTTCTACTCTTTCACTGATTTTCTCCAAATTAAACGCGTGATTTTTTCGCCTCTTTTTCCATTATGTCAATCTGACACTTTGTTAGTACACGTCAGTTTGACATCTTTTAAAATTATCTTTCCACTTGAAGAAATGTAAAATTTTACACCTTGCATGAAAATAATTTCTTTTGTCCCTCTTATCTTCTAAATGCATAACAAAATTTAAACAAACTTTCTCTTTAAAACATTTTCTGATACCATCTGAGAAATAATCTTACTAAAAAATACTATTTATGGAAATTTATCACATAGTTAAAACTAATAATCGTATCCAGAACTTATTTACAACTCATTCCACAAATTATTCATTATAATACACAGGTATGTCTATGATTCTCCATTTAATTCAATTAATGGAGTTATTTTCTTCCGATTTAACGTATAATTACTCTATTCTGTTACATCTCTCTCAATAGATACATCTGTGAATTTTAAACATTTTTTAGGTTATGTTTCCGTTTCTTAGTTATAAAATTGAAAATTACTATCGATGAGTAGCAGAAAGGTCTTTTACACATGAATTGAGGGATCTTTCAATATATTTGAAAATAAAATTGACGATTTTTTTGAAAAATCATACATCCTTATTTATTACTATCACCCTAGTCGGCAACACAACACCTGTTACAAGAGTCAAACTTTGCACATTGAATGTTTTCTAATTTATCAATTGTTAATGTAAGTGTCATTTGTAAATGAAAAAGAAGTTAGTTCTGTGTGAATTCGTTATCATGCAACATGTTACTAGTAACATTTAAAATTTACTCTAAAATGATTTCAAACTATTTTTAACAAACTTTTCATATAATCTAAATCGATTCTCATTTTGAATTATTCCACTTTGGTTCCACAAATTCATTTCAAGTAAGTATATATCATTATAAATAAAGTTTTCAATACATCGAAATCCGTTCTGATTTAGAATTATTCCGTCTTACTCTCTAATAATGTTTGTTGTCACAAATTTGTCCCTTATTCAATTCATCGAATTAGATCCAAATGAATTTTTGTCAGCAGCTATTTCCAATTTCGAGCCTAGTACGTATTTCTGCCATTTAATTAATACATATACAATTGCTAAAAATTCTAATTCTATTATCGAATAATTGATTTCATATGGAGTCAAGCATCTGCTGATCAATGCCATTATCCTTTCTTATCCTTCAACTTTCTGGTATACTATCGCAGTGATCCCTTTTTTGCTTGGATCCGTCTAAACATAAAATTTGTATTCTAATTTATATTAATATAATGCTAATACCGAATCAATGACATTTCTTTTCAAATTTTCTTACTCCTTTCCGTGTCTATTTGTCCAAACGAATCTTTTATAAGAGCTCAATATATCTCAAAGATGGTCGATATGGGTCCCATGTTTTTTTACAAATCGACTGTAATATCCGCAGAATACTGATATCGATTGCAGCTCATGGCGATTTTTGAGAGATGGGATGTCTATGATACCTTGCAATCTTTCATCATCTATTTTGATACATTCAGCAGTCAACTTAAAACCCCAAAATTTCACTTCCGGTTCACAACAGGCCGATTTGTCAAACTTCAACGATAGACCTGAGTCTTAAACTTTTCGGAAAAGTTTATACAGATGCTTTCGATGATCATCGAACGTTCCAACTGTTACCAGAATGTCGACGACATGAGTTGTAAAGATTTTCGCAAACTTATTCTCAGAATCTGCATTTTTCGCGCTTATAAATTCCTGGCTACCCATTAGCGGTTCTTCCTTAAATCTCTTTCAAGGAGAATTTGGAGGTAATATTGTGTCAAATCAGTTGTCGAGAAGGATGATATCTCTATATATTTCTCCAAGATGTGGTTTATTTTTTAAGGACCATCGTTTTCCTCCAGAATTATTTCATTTAACCATCTTGCATCCAGGCCAATTCAAATGCCTTCATCATTCTTCTCCACAATTCTTCACGGAATCCAAAATTTACTTGTAGAATTTTCTAAAATTCCCATGTCGATAAGCTTTTTTATTCCATGTCTAACTTTTGTTATTTTCACTAAAGGAACCATATAATGTTTTTGAATTTTTTATTATTTTTATTTTTCACTTTAATTTTATGCTCGTACCCTTTACTTGTCTTAATCTATTCGAGAAAAGATGTTTTTGTTTCCGAAATATTTTTAATCATTTCTGTTTTTCGCATTCCAATATATTTTTATATTCATTGAATTCAAATTCATATCATCGGGGTTTTTATTTCCACTGTTCCCCTCGATGATTAAATTCAACCGATTTTTGAGATTATTAGACTTAATTCCGGTTTTTGTAGGTATATTTGCCTTTACGTTTGACTTTTCCTTGTCTCAAATAATTTTTATCGCTGAATCATTATTTTCGTTTGTAGTTACATTTGCGCTTTGTTTCTCTTTCACTCAAGATTATCGTCTAATATCTAGATCGATGTTATCCGTCTAAATTGTTAGCTTTTGCCTCAAAATCACGTTTAAATTTTTTTTTGCTTTCTTTTTTCTTTGATTGTCCGAATCAATACATTCGTTCGCGGTGTATCTTTTATTTTCGTTCTCGGGTCTTGTATCATACGGTGTGCTTGAATCAGATTCCTCTACGAAATTTAGCTTTATTCTGGCCCACTAATTAGTTCCCAAAATGATGTCAAAATTCAATTTTGGCATCACTAAAAAGGTAGAATTTTTTTTCTAATGAGGTTTAAAATTACATGTATTTCAAATTTATATGTTTTCCCTGAAAACGCACCAATTACTGTTATATTGATCAACGGAAGTACTAAGATTTTATTTTCATTTCAAAACTCAAAGTTCGTTTCTGATATGCAATCTACGTGTTCCCCGGTAGCAATAATAGCTTCGGTATTTTCGCATTATACCTTCCTTTGTACTAAGGACATTTGTATTTATTCATTTTGAAGTTTCGTAATTTTTCTTCGCGCGTTTGTCCGTCAATATAATGCTTTTTAGTTTGAATCCTTTCTTGCTAGCATCTCTGAAACTTTCTCTAGATTGATTCATACCACTTTTGTTTTCATGATGATTTTCTGTTTTTGTGTAACCCGCCATTCTTGTTCATTTTGTTCAGCCCACCTGTCTTTCTGTTTTTACCTGTTTTCATCTTCTCTGTGTCTGTCTTTCGCGCTCTCTATTTTCTCGGCGCTAATCTTCACTCTTGCTTACATTTCTTCCCTGATATTTGTTATCTTTGTTGCGATAAACATAGTCTGGTCTGTTAGGTTCTCTTTCATTATATCTATACCTATCTCATTCTTCCTTATTCTACGACTCGCACCTATCATAATTTCTATCATATTTTCTGCCTCCTCTATAGTTCCCGCGTGTTTTCTTAACAATTGCTTTCGGCAATTTTTCTTTCATTTCGTTAGCGTTTTCCTTATCGTCACGTTTCGTGTCATAATAGTTATCTTGCCTCTTCTCAGTATTTTTCCAATTTCGTCTTTGCCATTGATTTCTATTTTTATACCAATCTTTTTCATTTTGACGCTCTCTGTTTCGTTAATCCACGCGAATATCTAATACCTTTGCAGTATCTGTGAAATCAACTGCGACGAAATTGTCTTGAACGCTTCTAAGTAATTGTCGAATTATCGAATAATTTTGAATATACTCCGACTATGGAGGGCCCAGATAAATTGCTTGTCTAACCTGATAATGATAAGGGAGATAAATTTTCCGTCAGCTCTCGTGTATCTCTTAATTTTCTACATCTTCCCCCTCTCAGCCCATGATTCTATTGAGTGAAATTCATTGAGTAATTGAGTTCTAGAATCATCGCAATTTCCAAACACATTTGCATTTGCAAGATACCACGATCGAGCTCTAATTTTCAGAGATGATTTTATAACCTTCGTTCACATTCGATGGGGATCTGTTTTATTTGCAAATACTGTTCCATAACGTCTAAAAATTCAACTGGATTATTCTAATATTCATCTTCGAATGTTGTAACCTCTATATAAATTTTCACACGCCGCATATTTCGGTTTAAACAAGGAGATCATATTGTTTTGTATTTGATTAAACGTTCGCTTTATTGTTTGCAAAAAAAAACTCTGCGACTGAATTAAAATTTTCCTGGTTCTGAGAAAGATTGCATTTTTATATATGCATTTTATATATGCATTTTTCCCTAAACTATTTTCCAGATTTCATCTTTGGCCATTTCAATAAAAGCCATTTTTCGACCCAAACTCCGAACAGAAGAATATGACCTTGAATACTCGTTACCATTCGCGCTTCCCCATCGGGTCCGCTAATAAAATCAAATTTGCCCAAAACGCACACGAAAGATATTCTTATACTCAAGATTTATTCACATGGATCATACTCGATCTTTAAGACTTTTGTAAATCTTACCGCTTTTCTTCTGATACTTAGACTGGAAAACCAGAGTGCTGTCAAATTGGACGTTCCTCGTGAGAGTTATTGAAATGATCTCTGCTTCTCCTGCGGACTCGCAGCAAAGTATTTTAGATTGAGGAACTCCTGTCCAGGATGTTGGATCTCCTCACCGCGGGCGTCCCCACGAAATCATGAATACATGGATCTACCAAATCGGGACTGCCGCTCCTGGTCTCTGCTCCCCTCTCCTTAGCCTCTCTCATGACGTTATGTATTAAGTCGTCGTATCCACTTTTATTCATCACAGCTTGTTTTGCTGAAAATTAAACTATTCATTGGAACCCTGAACCAATTTGTGAAAAATTCACTTTTTGTTTGTTTGAGATTCATTGATTTGTTATAAAATTAATGTATTCAGTTGAAAATTACGGGGGGAGGGGGAGGGGAAGAAGACAGGAAAATAATGAGGAAGAGTGTGTCATTTTTTAAGTTACACAGAATGCCATGATCAAAATGACAAGCCTATCATTTTTCACTTGCATTTTTTAGCGTTTTTCCTGTCGTTTCTCCGTGTTCGCGAAAGTTGAAAGAAAAAGCCTAACAAGAAAAAGAGCATGCACCCCTCATTATTTATGTAAAGGATTGAACAGCGTTACCACATTTATCCATCATACAAAATATGTGCCAAGAATATTAATTTTTACCGAGAATGAGGTCCAAAAAGGATAGGACGCTTAGTTTTTGTTTTAATCGTAAAAATAAAATAAGAAGTAATAAAAGGTAAAATTGTGGTAAAACGACACAAGGGTAAAAAAAATCAATAGACAAAGGTTGTTTCCCCAAAACAGAGAAGAAAATCTGTTATTAATTAATTTTTGAAAGGACGCGTAGTTTTTTATTTGGAAGAAACAACATTAAAAATTAAAAATTAAAATTTTTGGACAAACGACACTAGCGACGAAAAAAGATAAAGTGACAAAAAATGTGCGCTCAAAACAGATCTACAAAATTTTGTATTAAAAAACGACACAGGGTGCAATACAATTTTAATTACAAAATTTATGTTTGAATACCTATGTATATTATGAATTTTAACTGAAATGATACATTTTTCAGTGTATCTGAGAATTAAAATTAGTGCACAATAAGGAAGTAATAATAAGATAATCATAAAAAATAAAACTTGTACATTATTTTGCAATATTTAAATAAGCCGTTCCAGACCTAGGAACAAAAAAAATACATTTAATATAATAGAGTGGAACTTAACGTAGAAAAGTGGTCGCGATAAAACGACAGGAAAAAATAACCAGCCTCTCAATAATGATAATTATTAATTATTTGATCACATGAATCTATCGTGAAATTATGTACTGTAATTCAAACCTTGAAAGATAGAATGAAGCGTCCATACGAAAATTTATTTTAAAATAAACTTGTTTTTGTCTTCTTGAAAAAATTTGACTATTTTGCGAAAAATTCGCATTTTTTGTTTCAAAATTAAACTTATTAATTGAAACATCTTTTCGTTTAAAGGTTAATCATTTTAGTTAGAAACTAATTTCTTTAACTGGAAATTCAATTCCATTTTTTGTTAATGTATCTTTTTTGTTAGACATGCAATCTTGTTAGTATAAAATTCATCTGTTTCGATGACATTTTTATACCTTATTTGTTAAGAATTTAGTTTATTTTGTTGAAAATAAATTCTTTTAACTAAAAATTCAATTATTCCATTTTTGCTTCAGAATTCATCTGTTATCGTAAAAATTATGTTTTTCCTACAAATGCAACTGTTTGATTGAAAACTAATCGGTCTTGTTTGAGGATTCAACTATTTTGTTAGAAAATCGTCTTCTTCGGTTGAAAATTCAACTGTTTGGTTGGAAATTCTTCGTTTTTGGTAGCAATTTAATATTCTTGATTGAAAATTCATCTGTTCAGTAGGAAATTTAACTATTTTGTTAAAAATAATGCTTTTCAAATTAAAACTTGAGCATTCTAGTTCAAGTGAAAAATTCTTTTTTTTTGTTAGAAATTGAGCTATTTGTTAGAAAATCAATGTAGTCATTGAAAAGTGTACTCCTTTGTTAAAGAAAGGTCATTCTTATCTCAAATTCATCATTTTTGTTAAAAATTTTGTCTGCTTTGGTTGAAAATTGAAACAGGAATATTTTCTGAAAAAAATATCAACTATCACATTTGTTTTTTTGGAATACATTTTTTTCGAAAATTATCTTAATGTTGAAAATTCACCTTTTTGATTGAAAAACCAAGTACTTGGTTCGAAGCTGAACTTTTTTCTTGAAAATCCATTTTTGTCCTTCAAGATTCATTACTGTAATTGAAAATTAAATTGATTAACAAACTAATAAATTAAATTAATTCAACTATTTAAAAAAAAATGCTGTATTTTTTCACAATTTTTCTTTTTTTGCTGAAAATGTTATTTTGCTAAAATGTCTTGTTAAAAATTTAACAACCTTTTTTTGAAGGCCATCCATTTTGGTTGAAAATGCAGCTATTTTTAGAAAATTTATGTATTTTTTACAATTCTTGTTTCCTAGATGAAAATGTAATCGTTTCGTTGAAAATTTAACATTTTTTCAAGAAGCCATCCGTTTTGCTTGAAAATTCAACTGTTTCATACAAAATGCATCCTTTGGGTTTAAAATTAAACTATTTTGTTGAAAAATTTGTTTGTGTTTTTTTAGACTGAAAAATCCTACATGGACGAACATTCAACAAGTTGGCTAAAAATTAATCTATTTTGTTAAAACTTTATCGTATTAGTTGAAAATTCAACTATTTTTAGAAAATTAATATAATTCCATTTCGCAGTCAAACTATTTATGAAACAAAAGAAGATGAAGAAACGAAAATTGTGCACCTGAAAAAGATCTACAAATTCGTGAGAAATCACTTTTTTATACATATGACGAGTAGTTTTGGTTTAAATCGTAAAAAATTACATTGAAAGTGAAAAAAATCAATTTTTAGAGAAAGGACATAATACACGAAAAAAATACACAAACAAATGTTGTTCGCATAAAAAAGAGCTATGAATGTTGTATTGATTATTTAATGAAAGGATGCGTAGTTTTTTTGTTTTAATCGCAAATATAAGAATGTAAATTGAAAAATTAAATTTTTGAAAAAACGACACAAGGTACAACATTTTATTCAACAAAATTTTTCGCCTGAATTATACCTACAAATTTGTTCAGAACCACTTTATGTTAGGACGCATATTTTTTGTTTGAATCTTGGAAAATAACATCCCAAATAAACAAATCAAATTCATGGAGAACAGACACAAGATGCAATAAGATTTTTTTTCGAGTGTACCTGAGAATGAAAACCAGTGCAAAATAAATAACAAATATAAAATAATTATGAAAAATAAAATTTCTACTTTATTTCGCAATATCCGTTTGAACAGTTCCGGATTGAGGTACAGAAATAAATATAAAATGCATTTGATATGTAGAAAAGTGCGCATTTTAGAAAAAATCAAGTCCGAAGCAAGAAATACGTGATGATAATGTGTTCGTTAAAGCAAAAGGAGCTTTAACAAAAGAGTATTCACAATCACTCAACTGCAGTTGTTGAAGATTTGACCTTTAATTTTAAAAGGCCTGTGCACAAATATTTTTTCTGTAATCGCAATAAACGGCAGGAAAAAAATTACAAACCTCTCAATGATGATAAGCATTAATTATCCCAGCTAAAAATTCCTGTAAAGGAACCTCGGGAAATCCTCCACATATTCCTGTAGACGAAACTGAACGTGAACCTCTACAGGTAATCTTGACGGTTCCTGGCACGAATTTGTCGAAGGAAATTGTACATTATCCTACAAGAAAACCTGCATCGACAAAAGAACCTTTGAATTATCCTGTACAGGTTCCTTTGCGAAGTAAATTGAGGCGTGGATTTCTGTGCAGGTCACTAGCGAACCCTCGCGGATTAGTTCCTATGCAGGTTCATGTAT
>CAKNYM010048127.1:69687-95210 GCA_932195095.1 Andricus curvator | reverse complement strand
AGTTCCTATGCAGGTTCATGTATAGGTTCCTGAACAAGGTCCTGTACATAAACCCAAACTTCAATTCAATCTGAGAAGGAACCTGTACAGGATCATTTAAAGATTAGCTTGCATACAGGGTCCTTTACAGAATCATGTACAGTTTCTTTCGCCAAATTCCTGCTCATGAACCTTTAAGATTACCTGTACAGGTTCGTGTGCAGGTACAAATATGTGCAATAACTGAAGCTTCGGAAGAGATAAAGTTAGACCAATAAATATCTGTTTTTCTCTAACATTTCCTTAAACTGTGAGCGTTTGTTGACATAATTTTTCAAATCCCGCTTTTTTCCATGACATACAGTTATACAGAAAAATAGAATAGAGCTTCTTTACGAAACTTTATTCCTAAATGAATGTGTTTTTGTTTTCCTGGATTCAATTCATAAGCTTGAGTGAGATAGTGGCTGGGTGCCATCCATGTACTACGTAAACAATTTTTCGGGCGAGTGGGGCAGGAGGTTGGAGAGGGAGAGTTAGAAAACCAAAATCGTCTACGTGGTATGTGGAGAGCCCGCTAACATAATATACGGAAGCATCTTGTGGAAAATTCCTTTTCTCAGTGAATCAGCATCAACTACTGTCATCGAGTACAACAAAAAATGAAGATCACCACCGGAACTCTATTCCTCGTCGTTGCTGTTTTCCTGGATTTTATTGGTGAATATAGAATAATGTATCATATCTATAATTTTAGTTATACAAGAAAACAAACATGATTATTCCCTGTTTTGTGTTACGCAATTTTTAAATAAATATATGAAATTAATATTGATACAAAAGTTTCGTATATCATAGTATCTATCGTTTTTTTTTTCAAAATTGTACTCACGGTATCTCGCATACATTTATCAACTCAGAAATATAAATTTTTCACAAAAAAGTTAATCAGTGTATGCGGGAGTAGAAAAAAAGAGAGAAAATCTGAGAATTTTCATTGATTTCATTTTTGATGGTGAGAGTACATTTCATTTTCTTATAGATTATAATTTTCTATTGTTCTTTGAGCTACTTGCGGCACTATTTTCTCACTTGAAATTCAAACTTTGAAAAATTATTAAAAAATAAAAAAATGCATTTTTTAAATAACTTTTGATATTGCGTTGTATGTATTCTTCTGGCGTAAAAGGGACCCTGCTCTACTGTTCCAGTCAAGTATTTCATAATTTCAGTTGAAAATTCATCAGTTTTGTGGAAAATAATTTTTTTCGACTGAAAATTCAATTTTTCCATGTTTGGTTGAAAGCTGATCTTTTTTACTTAATCTTTTTTAGTTCAACAGTGAGCCTATTTTCTGAATCCTCATATTTCCGGGTAAAGATTCATTTATTTTGTTAAAAATTGAACTATCATGTTTAAAATGCTTTTCTTGTTGTTGAAATTTTATCTTTTCTCGTTGAAAACTCAATTTTTTTTAAATTGTTTTTTTTTTGTAAAAAATTAATCTTTTCAGTATAAAATTCTACTATTTCGTTAGAAATTCATTTTCTGGTCAACCGTTCATCATTTTAATTTCAAATTAATTGCTTTAACTGGGAATTGAACTATTCCATTCTTTCATATGTATCTTTTTTGATAGAAATTTAATTAAATTCACATGTTTGGATGATAATTAAACTATTTACATATTTTCTTAATAATACTTAACTCTTATTTTATTGAAAATTTAGTTCATTTGGTTGCAAATTCATCTTTTTATCGAAAATTCATCACTTTGGTTGAAGATTCAGCTTTTGAGGAAAAATTAAAAATCTATTCATTGAATATAATTGAGAAATATCCAGTCTCATCAAATAGAATCTAACAAACATGATATGGAAAATTTTTATTTTTGTCAACTAACAATTTACACAATAGGTACGATCTAAAATTGTTTACTTTCTTTCACGTTGAAGATTCGTGGAGGAGAAGAGAGATTTTATTTGAAACGAGTCTTATCAAAGTGTACTTAAGGTTTGAAAAATAGCTTGCAATGCCACATTATTTCGTATAATTTATTCTTCTCTCGAATAAGATTTAAATTTACCTCATTCCTGGGTACTCCAGTCTTTAAATTTGAATTAGTAAAATATAACTAATTCTCAGTTAATTTTCAGACCATTTTCTTTTATTTGAAATTTTATGTACAGATTTTACAGTTGTTCGCAGTACTCAGAAAGCCCTACAATTTATTTTAATGGCTTTTTCTGACAGAAAGAGAACTATCAGAGTTATAACATTTCCAAAATTTTAAAAATAAATGTAAAATGAAAATTCAAAGCCAAACTATGCAAGATACGAAAAAAGATAGACAAAAAAAAATTGCAGTCCCAGAGAAGATCCACAAAAATTTTATTCATCACTTTTTGATAGGACGCGTAGTTTTTCTTTTATTCGTTAAAAATAATATTGGAAATAAAAAAACTAAATTTTTGGACAAACGACCCAAGCTACGAATAAAACGAATAAAAATAAACCTAAAATACTTCTACAAATTTGTTGTCAATAACTTTTTAATAGGATGCGCAGTTTTTGTTTTATTCGCAAAAAAAATATAAAAAATAAGAAAATTGAATTTTTGCACAAACGGCACAATCTAAGAAAAATAAATAAACAAAAGTTGTTCACCTTAAAAAGAGATAAAAACTAGTTATGTTCAACCAAAAAAAAACTACAAATTTACCATTAATTATTTTTTATGAAACCCGTAGTTTTTGCCTTAATCGTAAAAAATAACAGTAACAAAAAAATATTACATTTTTTGAAAAACAACACAATATATGGAAAAAGTTGATCCACAAAAGTTTTTCACCCAAAAAAGATCTACAAATTTTTCATCAATTATTTCTTGATAGGATGCGTATTTTTCGTTTAAATTGTAGAAAAGAACATTGAAAATAAACAAATTAAATTTATCGAAAAACGACACCAGTTGGAATAAAATGTATGATTAAGGTAATGATAAAAAATAAAATTTCTAGATTATATAGAAAAGTTCGCACTTTGGACAAAACCAAGTGCGAAGTACAAGATGCGTGATGAGAATGTGTTCGTTAGAGCCGAAGGAGCTTTAACTAAAGAGAATTCACAATCACCAAATTACAGTTGTCCATGCTTGCCCAAATTTTTTTTTTTTTTCTTAAAATTTTCATGCATATCGCCTGGAAATTTGTTTGAATCCACGAAAAAGTAAATCCACTTTTTTTAAAGAAAATGATATTCAGAGGTGGCGCAAGCCTCATGAATTTTAAAGTTTATTTTCATAATTAGCCAAAAAATACAAATGAAATATTACTTGTTAAATATCACCCTCATAAGTCTCTTTTATGAGGTCCTAAAAAAACACATAAGTAGAGTGAAGTAATACTTAATTATTGTTAGCAAACATAATTGTTTAAACATTTTATTATTATTAGAAATGATTTTCTCTCAGAATAATTCTATAAAACTGCGTTTTCTAAAAAATGGTCCACTTATCCAATTTTTAATAAGAGTGACGTGAAGAATTTAATCAAGTCAACAAAACTAATTGTCCAAGCAACTTATTATTATTTGAAATAATATCATTGAAACATATAAGAAAGTTGCGGTTTCATCTAAAATCTTCAACTTTCGGCCCACTCTTCTCTCCGAATATGATGATAATTTTTGAAATTTAACAAACATTATTGTTCAAACAGATTATCATTGTTAAAAACTATCATCTCATATAGTAATACTAGATAGTTGCGATTTGTTCTGAAATTTCCAACTTTTTGTCAACTTTTCACTTACATAGTAAATCAATAATTAATGCAAGTTAAGAAACATAATTGTTTAGACAATTTATTATTTTTTATATTCATCTATGCTTAAATGATTGCTAGAAAGCAGCGGTTTCTTCTGAATGTTTCAGCTTTCGGTGAACTTTTTCTTAAGTCAGTTGATAATTAATGCAAGTTAGGAATAAATATGAAATATTGATATTAATTTTAACAGAAAGGCTCTCAGTAACTACTTCTAAGAAATAACTAAATTTCTAATAACTAAAAAGGTAAATGAAATTTAAGAATTTCTAAAAAAAACCGCATCTATCTGGCATTGATATAGATGAAGATAGTTATGAACAATAATAATTTGTTCAAACAATTATTGTTGCTAAATAAAATCAAATTTAACTCTATTCAAACTTTTCTATACCAAGATAATTACTTTTTTTCTTTAAAAAAAAATTACCAGAGTTATAGCATTTACAAAATTACAAAAAAAAAAACGAAAATGAAAATTTTAAGCCAAACAACGGACGATATGAAAAGAAGTCAAGGGAAGAAAAACGTTGCTCTTTGATCACCCTACAAGATTTTTATCACAAATTTCTACATTTTTTTGAAAAATAAAAAATTCTAATTTCAAACGCGCAAAAAAATAATGAAAAATCAAAAATTGCATTTTGCGGTCAAACTATGCAATACACTAAAATAGATGAATCGAACAAAATTGTGCATTCATAAAAGATCTACAAATTTCTCCTCACTCACTTTTTGATACGACGCGCAGTTTCTGTTTTAATTGTAAAAAATAACATTCAAAATAAAAAAATTAACTTTTTGTAAAAACGACACAAGCTACAAAAAAATAATGACACAAAATTTGTTCACAAAGAGCTACAAATTTGTTAATCATCATTTTTGATAGGATGTGTAGGTTTTGTTTTACTCATAAAAAACAACATAAAAAATAAGAAAAATTAAATTTATGGACAAACGAAACCCACGGGGAAAAAAATAATGAATGAAAAGTTAGTCACCCAGAAGGGGGTTTGGCTTTAATCGTAAAAAATAAAATAAAAAATAAAAAAATTGAATTTTTGGACAAACGACACAAGCTACGAAAAAAAAATTGAACAAAAGTTGTTCAACCAAAACAGATCTACGTTATAAACTCTTGTTATGAAAATATACTGAGAATAAAGAAATTAATTTTTCAGAAAAACGACGCAAGCTATATTAACATTTTATTCCACAAAAATTTTCGCCTAAATTATATCTAAAAATTTGCCTGAAACCACTTCACGCTAGGATGCCTATTTTTAGTTCAAATTGTAAAAAATAAAATTGAAAATAAACAAATTAAATTTTTGAAAAAACGACAAATGCTACGAAAAAGATAATGAGACCAAAATAGTTCAACCAGAAAAGACCTACTTTGTTATTAATCATTTTTTGATTGAACGCGTAGTTTTGGATTTAATCGTAAAAAATAGAAATAAAAATAACAAAATTAATTTTTTGGACAAACGACAAAAGCTATAAAAAAATAAATGGAGAAAAGCTGCTCATCCAAAAATAGGCACAAATTTTTCATCAATAATTTCTTCATAGGACGCGTTGTTCTTGTTTTAATCGTAAAAAATAAAATAAAAAAATTACTTCTTTGGAAAACCGACACAAGCTACAATCACGTTTTATTTAACAAAATTTTCCGTCTGAATTATATCTAAAAATTTTCTCAAAACAACTTTAAGGTAGAATGCGTATTTTTAGTTTAAATCGTAAAAAGTAACATTGCAAGTAAACAAATTAAATTTATTGAAAAACGACAAGAGTTGCAATACAATTTTCAAAAACAAAATGTTTTTTTTATAGTATGCGAACTTTTTTAATTATAGAAACAAGTCAATGAAAATACGTATGTTTCAATACCAGTGCATATCATGAATTGTAATGATATACATTTTTTGAAGTGATACATTTTTCAGGCTAGCTGGAAATAAAATTCAATGCAAAATGAAAAAAAAAATAATAAAAATTAAATTTTTACTTTATTTTGCAATATCTGAATAAGCAATCCCAGGCCCAGGTACATAAATAAATGTAATATACATTTGATATAATAGTGCTGAGCATAATGTAGAAGAGTTCACGTTTTGCGCGAGATACGTGATAAGAATGTGTTCGCTAAAGCTGAAGGAGCTTCAACAAAAGAGAATTCACAATCACCAAATTACAGTTGTCGATGCTTTCGCCTTTTATTTTGAAAGTTCTGTGCAAAAATGTGGGGGAAATGAAAAGACCGTGCGCGTATCGCGAGGTGAATACATTATCGAGCGCGAAGCGCGATAAACATATTATCGAGCGCGAAGCGCAAGAACAAACATTCGTGCGCAAAAAATTCATTTATTTTTGTGTGAATTCAAATAAATTTCTGGGTGATATGCGTAAAGATTCGAAAAAAAAGTTCCAATGCATTTTTTGACCATCCTACTTTACAGTCTTTCCCCTATTCCCCGCTTTCCCCCTTTTCTACATCTTTCGTCATAAATGCGAATTGAATTGACAATTAATCTCTGTTGGTAGGAAATTCATATTTTTTGCTCAAAATTTCAATTGCATGGTTGAAACTTAAGCTGTTTTGGTTGATAATTCAACCATTTTTTCAAAATACGTCATGTGAGTTAAAACTTCATCACTTTGACTGAAAATTTAACTATTCTGTTAAAAATTCGTTTTTCTTTTTTGGTTAAAAATTAATCTTTTTACTAAAAATTTAACCATTCCATTTTTGATTGACAATTGCTCTTCTTTAGTTGAAAACAGATCTATTTTGTTGAAAATTCGTATATTTTGTATAAAATTAAGTTTCTTAATTTGAAATTTGACTATTTAAGTTGAAGGTTCATGATTTTATTTAAAAGCAAATCACTTTGACTGAAAAGTTAACTAATTTGTTGAATATGTTATATTTTTTTTTGCTGAAAATAGCTTTCTTTCTAATTGAAAATCTAACGATTATGCTTTAAATAGTTTTTTTTTATCAAAAAATTAACTTTTCCAACTGAACATGTAACTATATAATTTTGAATGATTCTAGAAAGCCAAATAAAAATTGTGGTATTGTTATTGATGTCAAACTGAGGCATCCTGCTAAACTGGGAATTAAAAAAAATCAAAAGACTAAAGTACACGATAAGTGAGCAGAAACATAGGAGCTTTGAAGATAATGTTATATTTGTATTTAAAAATTATGCGAGACAAACAAATTTTTCTTTCTTTTCTTTCTGTCTCTTTCATTTCCCTATTCAATTGTTCTACTGGATACCATATCTATTATAAATATTAATATTCACCCATTTTTGTTTTTTATTACAGAATTAATAAGTTCCACGGCTCCAGTAGAGAGGACTTTGGAGCAATTATTTCCTGGATACAACGGTGCCTTGCCTTCTATCAGAATATTTACACATCCCGAGGAAAGAGCGCATACTGTTTTAGAAAAAGTATATAATCGCTTTATGGTCCATCCAATGGAATGCCCTTTATTATCAATGGATCATGTCGTCTTTGGATGGAAGGGAGCTGACACAAGGCCTAATGCCGAGAGGGGAGATTATATTCAACCGCTATGGAAATTGTTTCGCGGGCTATCAAATCAAAATCATTTGGTATTTGACTCATCTGAAGACAAGTGGGTAATTCTGCCTGCAGATGAATTTAATAAGTTGGGTTTTGGTCGTATTTGGCGAATTGTTTATGCGCGCCAAGTAGTTGCTGCTGGAACAAACGGTAATTCGGGGAGTCGACTGGTAAACCATTATGCACACAATCATGCATACGTAGAAGCAAACCGTGCCGTAGACGAATTAGAACCCACTGAAACCGAAAAAATACGCCTAGGTAGAAGCACCATTCACGACAGCTGTCTTTTAATCACGGGAACATACAAGCGGGTATATAATACTGTATTCGGCAATCATGTAGGCAATACACATTTTGGTTGGAGCAATTAATGTGTATGAGTCGAATTTTACAAACCGACTCAAGTTTAGCTTGATTTGAAAATTTCCAAACCCACTCAGCAGATGAGATTAATTCGAGTTTTATTGAATCGAAGCATAAGGCAAATAATAAATAAATTGATTTTGGGAATCAATTTTCCAAGATTATTTTTCTGACAATAGTTTTTTATAACATATCATAATTTGTTTCCAATCTCAAGTAGCAATGGCTTATTTTGTTTTTTGAAACATTCTCTAGAATTGAACTTGTTGCAGTCTGTTGAAAATGATTTGTTTATTTAAAAAATTCTGAACCATTTTTCTTCTTAATTATTCCAGCATAAAATGAAATTCTTTACATCACAAAGACCTTGAGTTGTTGAATCAGAAACGCACTTTTCTATAATTCGTAACACATATCTCGACCTAATATAAGATTGAGCCGGTTCGTGAAATTCGAATTCATTCTCAGCTGCATCGGTGTCGAAAAATTTGACTCATAAATTACCTCCAGATGTCTGTAACATCGTATGCAACATCACCAGGGCATTGATGTTTTCTTTAAATTATTACACCTCTCTAGTAAGGCTGACAAACTAGTCAGTATGAGTTCTGCCGAGCAAATGTGTCGCTGTGAAAGTGAATGAAGCTGTTGCTCTTTAACGTTCAAATGAAATGACTAAAAACTATGTCCGATTGCAAATTAAGCTTTTATGACTACGCCTATATGTAACTCGCAATTAGACATAGTTTTTAGTCATTTTTTTGAACTTTAAAGATCAACAGCGTCATTCACTGTCACAGAGACACATTCGGTTAATTGTTTATACTTTTAATAGTTTAAATCTTCATGGAATCGTCTACGTTTTAATAACGATCCTATTCAGGGCTCGGCAGTACTCAAACTGACTAGTTCGTCACCCTCATTAGAGACATGTAATAATTAAAAAAAAAAACATTTTAAGTCCGCTGTACTATACACAGGTTTTACTGCGATTTTCCTCGTGTGCTATAAAAATATTGTAGGTGAATTCTAGTGCAGATATTTTTAAAGACGGGCGCAGCCGCAGGATGTAGAAGTTGTAGTCTTTTCCTAGAGGGAACCCGATTAATTGTGGATTTGGTCAATGATTTGCGAAATTAGCACAAATCACATATCATGTTCACCTCACTTTGAATATTTTTGCTGCGAAAACTGAGATAGGGTTTTGATTGGTCACTTTCTGGCGGTAAATTTAAAGTCTTGAATGAATCACTAATCAAAACACTAATGCAGACATTTCACTCAAAGCGAGGCGAATCTCTTTGGAATTTAGCGTACATCATTGTCCTCTACTATGTCCAAAAAAATAGGGCGAAATTTCTGACACACAGTTTGCTCTTTTTATTATTACTTCATGTTACCTATGAAGTCACAACTGTACCACTTGTGACGCCGAAAACTTGTCAATTTAATGTAGTTTATTGTAATGAATGATTTAAAATAAAACAAAATTACCTATAATATTCTACGACAGCTTGATATCTTATAAAATCATCTTTCAAGAACTATATCGGGCAGTGTCCTAGCTGTCCAATGGTAAGCAGCAAGGAACGCTAAATATCCTGTAATAAACCTCACAGTAAGACGGCTCTATCTGAATAAACAACAGAATTCTAGCACAATTTATCTTTAATTTTATTTTACCATATGAGAAAACATCTTATCATGAAAGGCTTATTATCGAAATGTATCACATAGTCAAATTTATCCAAAAAAAAAGTTTAGATCACTAGAAACTTTCAAAATCCCCTAAAATGTTGAAAATCCTCTGCGATTAAAAAAAAATCCTTCAAATCTTGTGAAACCGTGAAATAATTTAAAATTCCTTGAGGTCTTTTGAATCCCTGGCAATTTAATTTAATTTAATTTATTTTCCAAATTTCCTAAACATTTGTTTTCGTAAAAGGAGTTGTAAAAAATGTTTCGAATAGAGTTTGGAAAGCTGTGTCAGGGTTCACCAAAATTCGATACAAGAAAATTTTCCCAAAGAGAAGAAAAGTGTAAAGAGCGGCTAGGTTCGCCAGAATTCTGTGAACGTAGACTAAACATCTTCAGTGTGTCGAGAAATCGTTCTTTTTTTATTTGCTATTCACAATTAGAAGTCAAAATTGGTAATACATAGGAATAATAAATATTTTTCCTCATAAATAAATAAAAAGGGGAATATAATTCGAAGTCTCGACAAGGGTTTATGGCTTTCTTACGGCTGTTCTGTACAATACAAGTAATAAAACGTGTATAAAGTCATTATGTTGTCATTCACATGTTGGAAAGAAGCAAAAACACAATACTAGGATTTTGTACTCATTGATAACGGATGTAATAAGTAAATAGCTGATTGATACAATAGCTAGCCATTCCTTTCTTTATTCTACAAAACAGCCTTATATAGATACACAGCCGTGTCGAAGTGTCAGATTACATTGCCACTTTTATTTATTGATTGAATAAAAGATATATTCTTATTTGAACTCTTCACTATCCCTTTTTCTAAAGAAAACTAATCTTGACCGATAATAATACTTTTCTTTTCCAAAATTTTTCTAAAATTATTTTTTTTTTTTTTAGAAAATAGGATATTTGCAATTTAAAATGTATGGAAAATACTTTCCAAAGAAGTTTGAAAATACCGTTTTAAAAAAGGTAATTTTGCAACAATTTTTCGCTATCCAGAAGCCAAAAAAGGTGTTTTATGTTTCTTCAATACGCGTTTGAGCCTTTTACCAGAGCATACAACCAAAGATTTCAAAGTTGTTATACACAGTGCATTCAAAAAGATCAGGAGCTGATTTTTAGGTTTAGTCTCTGTGGCTTGGGAGGACTCACCCATTCGCGTTCATACGCTGCCCCATTGGACACCGCAGCGATGACACTGCCCGCAAGGGATGTGTGGAATGATTCGCCTGCACAGGGCCAAAGGGGTATTGATGCCAGTAGGCGCGCTTCCTTGCAGGGGGATGTTACGATACGAGGATGAAACTGTAATGTGTCTGACGACAAGTTGACACGATCCTTGTCAAAGTCGGAAAGATCCCATACTTAGACCCAGAGAGGTATGGGGGTTATCACTTCTGGGACGGTGGACTCACCTACGATCGGAATAGGATCCTAACGTGCGGATTTCCACGAAATTATCATGGCTAACTTGCAACAACAAAAAACTACCGTAAAATATCTAAGGGCGGGAATTGTGAACGCGCGTAGTCTAAATACTGGCGGATTTAGCGAACTCATTGAGATAGCAAACAAATACCATACTGACTTAATAGCACTTCAAGAAACCTGCTGGCCGGGCGCTTTCGCGTCAATTTCTAAGGATAACTATACTTTTCACTGTGGAGGAGCTAAGGGATACAGACTGGGAACCGGTTTGCTCATTAATAAACGAATTTCGCAAGCGGTTATCGACATTCAATTCATTAACGATCGGTTATCATACATTGTACTAAAGGTTAATTTCAGCAAACAGGTGTTGATCAACGTGCACTGCCCCACCGAGGACAAAGACGAAGCTACTAATGATCTTTTTTGCGAAACAATCGAACAGGTTTTCGACAAGTTCTCAACGTATCACGCAAAAATAGTATTGGGAGATTTCAACGCGAAAATTGGAAAAGAACCGATGTATAGGCCTACAATAGGGTCGGAAAGTTTGCATGACGTCAGTAATGATAATGGGACTAGAGTAATAAACTTTAAAGCTTCAAAGAACCTCATTGTCAAAAGCACATTTTTCAAGCATAAAAATATACATAAGGCCACCTGGACATCACCAGATGGTAACACTAGCAATCAGATTGATCACGTTCTAATTGACAGAAGACGTCATACAAACATTCTCGATATAAGATCGTACAGGGGAGCGGATTTACATTCAGACCACTTTGTCGTGATAGTAAAACTAAGATCTAGACTAGCGTTAAGTAAGAAAACAAGCCGCACAGAGCCAACAGTTCGTTTCAATATAGATAAGTTTAAAACAGCAACAGAAACATTAAATTATCAAGTTGAGATTTCCAATAGTTTCGACGCTCTCCAAGAACAGAGAGACGATAACAATAATCACGAGGAGGACCCGGAAACCCTGTGGAGCAATACGAAAAAGGCGATAAAGACAGCCGCGAAACTTACGATAGGTTTTAAGAAAGTAACCAAAAGCAAACCATGGTTTGACGAAGAGTGCAAACTTTGGTTTGAAAAACGTCGGAAGGCCAAACTAATTAGTTTACAAAATAAGTGCGATCAAACACATAAGAAGTATCCCGAGATTAGTGAAAGTACAAATAGGCTTTATAGATCCAAGAAAAGGGAGTGCGAAAAGAATAAAATACTAGCAATAGAAACGCATAATAAACAAAATAACCCGCGTGAGATGCACAGGGGAATCAATTTTATAAGGAAAGGCTTCCAAAGTAGAACGGAAGTAATGAGGGACGAAAATGGAAATCTAGTAGCTGATGCGACAGAGAGACTGAATTTATGGAAAAACTTTCGATAAGTTATTAAATGTACGCGAAGCCCCCGTTGAAGGTAATCTCGGTGAAATCCACACTGCCGATCTACTAATTGATGATCCTACTGATGTAGAAATAGAAATGGCCATAAAGAAGTTGAAAAATAACAAAGCCGCGGGCATCGACGACCTACCGTCAGAACTGATAAAAAATGGAGGCCCTTGCCTCACAAGGTAAATTTGTAAATTAATACGCGCAGTTTGGAAGACAAAACGCATGCCGGAGGAATGGAATACCTCTATTATTATTCCTATCTTTGAAAAAGGTGATAAAACGAACTGTTATACTGTTATATATGAACAATTATTGGGGAATTTCACTTGTGCCTTCATGTTATAAGATCCTGTCCAATGTAATCTTAAGTAGACTAACTCCTTTTGCCGAGGAAATCATTGGGGATTACCAGTGTGGATTCCGCCGAAACCAATTTACAAGCGATCAAATGTTTACAATTAGACAACTGTTAGAAAAGAAATGGGAATTTAATGAAGTAGTGCATCAGCTATTTGTCGAATTCAAAAAAACGTTACGACTTGGATGTACCAAGAAAATTAGTTAGACTTATCGAAATTTGCTTAAGCGGCAGGGGTAGAATACGTGCAAACGGAAGTTTATCGGAAGAGTTCTCGATCCGCGATGGCCTGAAACAGGGCGATGCACTTTCGTGCGTCCTTTTCAACTTAGTGTTAGAATACGTGGTCAGACAAGTACAAGTGAATCCGACCGGTGCTACCCTCAATGGGATAATACAAATTCTTGGGTATGCGGATGATAAAAACGCAGAAATCTTGATCACAAAAGCCAAAAATATTGGTTTGGAAGTTAGCGAATCAAAGACAAAATATATGACCGTCGTCAGATCCGAACAAAGTAATGTAGGCGGGGATCTTATGGCCGGAAATATGAAATTCGAAAGGGTTAACGAGTTTAAATACATCTGGTCTATTATAACTAGCAAAAATAATATTAAAACGGAAATCAACGCGCGGCTGCACGCTGGCAACGGGTGCTATTATGCAGCAAACGCACTACTAAAATCGCGATTGCTATATAGAAGCATCAAAGTAAGAATTTACAAAACAATAATAATGCCGGTCGTTATGTACGGGTGTGAAACGTGGGCGCTGACGAAAGGAGAGGAGAATAGGTTGAGAGTTTTTGAAAATAAAGTACTTAGAAAAATCTATGGTCCAAAGAGGGACGAAGAGACTGGTGAATCGAGGAAACTGCATAATGATGAGCTGCACGCTCTCTACGTGTCAGCAAATATTAATAGAGTAATGAAAGCGCGTAAATTAAGATGGGCGGGGCATGTAGCAAGAATGGGCAATGAAAGAACAGTGGCGCAAGTTTTAAGAGGGAAACCGATTGGTAAGAGACCTCTAGGCAGACCGAGAATCAGATGGGATAAAAATGTAAGGGATGATCTAAAAGAACTAGGACATGATTACTTAAACTGGATGGAGGATGCACAGGATAGAGATGCGTGGCGGTTTCGGGTAGAGGAGGCGATGAACTTTCGAGTTCGAATCGCTAATCGATAATAATAATAATAATAATAATAATGTCGTGGGCACTTTGGTTCATTCTGAGCCTAAGGCATTTTGGCTCATCGTAATCACTGCAGTCGCTTGTGTGCAGTCTACGTTTGAAATTATTAAGATTTTTTAGTTTGTCACAATTTCTGGAATGAAAAAAAGAGCACACTTCGTTTTACCAAAATCGTCATGCACTATGGTGTGAACACTACCTACACTAATTTTGAGTTCCTCTGATAACATTTCAATAGTCAGTCGACGATTGCTTGCAAGGAGTGCTCGTACGTATTGGACGTTCTCGTCCGTTACGCTTGAGGTGGGGCGCCTTTCTCTCGGATCGTCCTAGGCAGCCACTTCCATAAGCAATTTGTAATATATTTTACGTTTCTGAAGTTCTATTGCCTAGTTTGAAACAAAACTTAGTCGCTCCTCTTTGCTCCATTCCCGAAATTCTGACAAACAGAAAAATCTTAATAACTTCAAACGCACACTGCACATAAACGACTGAAGTGATTGCGATGAACCAAAGCACGTTAGACTCAGAATGATCCAGAGTAATTATTCCATGCAGAAAATAAACCGTATCCCTTCAAGCACGCTTAGAAAAAAATCAGTCCCCGAACTTTTTGAATCCACTGTGTAGAGTGGATTCTTATTTCAGGTTCCACGCATAGTTCCTTCCTTGTTGTCAGACAGCTTACAAAGATTTAATCAATCATAAAATTCTGGAAGAGCCAGGTTTGACACTTGATAGAAACATCTCATGTTTCATGATTATACTCCACGATAGCAGCCGGTATTTTGAGCGTGCACCACGTATAGTAGGTGTTTTTAGCGAGTGTTCGCATCGTTCTTGCGACGCACCTTAGTGACATAACTCGCCATAGACTACAAACAATATTATAGAACTGACTGAGGACCCAATCAAAAGAAACTAATTGGGAAGAATTGAGAAGAATACACCAAAAGCCCCCGTCAATGTTGCTTTGCGACAATCTCGAATTCGAGATGGTGATGAATTCGTGTAAATTCATGAAAAATAATAAAGTCTTCAAATATTCTATTCGCCTGAATTCAGCGAGAAATGTTTGGGGGATCTAATTCATTTGAACGCGTCAGCACGAATTATTACCAGTGTCCGCCAATTTATTTTAATTCGCGAGATTTCAAGTCAAGCCCCAGTTCTCTAGAATTCGCCAGCGCGAATACAGTTAAAGACTGGCCTATTCAATCGAATTCGTAAGCTATAACCAATGCGCTCGGCATAAAGGATCCGTTGTACATAAACATCAATGAGTCCCGTCGGTCAGTGCGACTGAAGATTGCTGGTTCGAGTCTCGAGACATGCAATTTTCATTATTTTTTTTTCAAACTGACCTCGACCACAAATTAAGGCGAATTGACACGCATTCAATTCGCTCTGGTCCAATTCGTTTCAGCGAATCAGAAAGCAAGATTCGGGCGCATTTAAACATGTTAATTCACCGCAATCCTCCCGAATTAGTTTTTTTTTACTGGGGAAAATTGCGAGTTACTGAAGGACGCTATGTTAGGAACGCGCCTTCAAGAGCGTCTGCTAACGCTAGCTAACATTTTATATATACGGACCTTGGTGTGAGGCGCCAAGCCGACATGCCGAGGCGTCGTCCGGCATTCTGTGAACGGCTATAGGCATAGGTTGTCGTGCGTAACTGCGTTCAGCAGAACTATCAAGAAAGGTTGCAGATGCAAACTGGTTTGAATTTAGAAGCCCTCGATTATGGAGAAACTTAAATTGCTCATTAAGCGTGAAGCTTGAGTTGTTGGTTGGGCGTAACGTCTCCATTGTATCTTCGCTACAAAGAAACATCTAAAGTTATGTCACTCATTCTTTAACCTTCGATAAAGTGTCATGTGCGTTATCCTCGATTGTCTAGGCTGGTGGGGAGGGTCGTGCTTAGAGTCGCATTTAATTTCGCGCTCGGAATAGTGTTTTGCTGTGGGGTGATTGAAAATTTCGCGTAGGAGCTGGCTAACCTTGCCTGACCTACAGTGTCACGAATGGGCCGCCACGCTAGGAGGTTTCCGATCAATCATAGTAATTTATTATCATGCTCAACATTGAATGAAATTTTCAGTTTATTTCGACAAGAGAAGCCTTCCAACATGGCGGCGTCTAACCTATAGTGTCACAAATGGGGCGCCATGCTGGATAGTTTCCACTCAATCATAGTAACTAACTATTATTAGTAACCGCGATTGTAGTGTAATTCTTTCTTTTCTCGAGTCTCGACCTTGTCTGACCTATAGTGTCACAAATAGGGCACCATGTTGGAAAGTTTCAATTCAACCCTGATAGATAATTATTACGACAAACTATCAACTCGCGTCAATTCATTTTAATCGATTTTTCGGGAAAAATGACATAATTTGTAGATAGAATTTTTAATAAAAACTCGATATAAACTGTTTGTTGTTAAGTTTTTCAGGGCATTTGATTGGGCCTTGACGTTATTGTTCTCAGTAATAGGATCGACGACTTGAGTGTTAAATGGTCGATTTATTTCAATGGCCACCTAGGTATTATGACTGGGATTGTGTTTAGCAATTAATATTTATTTCTTTACGGGATTATTTTTGATGTGTGAGGCAATATCGGCCGTCAATAAAATCTAATTTGTTTTATTGTGAGGGTTTTTCCTAACCCTACCACTCACTGTGTTGAGCTACTGGGTAGTAACTTATAATACGATAGAGGGTAGCGCGTATTTCTAAATTATAATTTAATCTATTTAGTCAATGGATATTGGAATTTATATTAAAAATGGTTTCAGGACATTTTGGTCGTTGTGGGTTTGTATTATAAACGATCTGGCGCCCTTCAGACAAAATACAAGATGAATTCAAATCAACTAAATTCTGATTTAGTATTGGCTTAGGCATGGCCAGTAGAGTATAAAATAAAAATAATGATATCTGATTGGCCTATGCTTCTGCCAATAATATAAAACCTGAAAAATTCAAGGTTATAATACATATAAGCAGAATTCTTTTATTCATTATCTATAATCTCTACCATGTTAGTGTTGCAAGTTAAACTGCATCATTATGAACTAAAAGTGCTCTGGACCAATACTGGAAGAAATTTTTTCATCATACTCTTCACACTTTAAATACGTGCATCTGTAGAGAAGGAGACGTAGAAAAGTTAAAAACTGGCTCAAATAAGTGTGTAAAAAACGTAAGTTATTCCAAACAATAATATTATATAAAATATGACATAAACTCAAGCTTTTGCTCGACAGATTTGGATAAAAATGTTGCAACCAGTTGACAACTATGTTAATTGACTACTATTACAATAAACATTAAATCTTTCAACTGTCAACTTTCTGCAGCGTCTGTGAGAAGTTTCTCAGTGCAAAAATCCTTAAATGTCTTCAAACTTGCCTCACAAGATTGCGACAAGAAGTTCATGATATATCAGAAAACGATTGTCAACTTTAAGACTAATTTTATCCCCGGTTTCTTGTTGCAGAGTTAAGTTGAGATTTCGAGCGTACTTTTTTGTTTCAATCGCAAAAGATAACATTAAAAAAGAAAACAAGACAATGAAAGTACGTCTGTTTCATTACCAATGCATAATATTAATTTTAATAATGTGCATACAAAAATAATAAAAAGGATTGCAAAATAAAGAACAAATATAAAATAATCATGACAAATAAAATTGTTACTAAATTGCAGTTGTCGATGATTTGACCTTTAATTTCAAAAGCTCTGTGCAGAAATGTTTTCTCTGGAATCGCGATAAACGACAGGAAAAAAATCACAAACCTATCAATAATGATAATTGTTATTAATGATTTGATCACATGAATTTATCGTACAAATATGTGCAATAATTAGAGCTTTGAAAGAGATGAAGTTGGACCATTAAAGATCTATTCTTTTGGAACCTTTCCTGAAACTGTAAACGGATGTTAAGATAATTTTTTAAATCCCACTGTTTGCTCTAGATATTCAGGTATACAAAGAAATAGAAGAGAACATACGTACAAAACTTTATTCCTAAATAAACGTGATTTTATTTTCGTGGTTTCAATTCATGAAGTCGAGTGAGATAGTGTCTAGCGGCCAACCATATACCACGTACTATACATACAAAATCTTGTGGGAAATTCCTTTTCTCCTTAAATTAGCATCTACTACTGTCATCGGGTATAATAAAAAAAATGAAGATCACAGCCGGTATTCTATTCCTCTCTGTTGTCGTTTTCCTGGATTCTATTGGTAAATAACATGACTAAATAGTCGGACATTTATTATTCAAGTACACTAAAAAATAAACACGATTATTTCTTTTTCATCTCACGCAATTTCCAATTAAAAAACATAATTATAATATAGAAGTTTCGTATATAATAGTATCTATCCTTTTCTTTAAAAATTGTAGTCACATGATCTCGCATACATTTCTTAACCAAGAAACATAAATTTAAAGAAAAAGTTAATCAGTGTGTCCGGGAATTTGAAAAAATGCGGGAAAATCCGGGAGTTGTCCTTGATTGTATTTTTGACGCAAGAAGTGCATTTCATTTTTTTATAATTTATCATTTTCTACTCTTCTTTGAACTACTTGCGATACTTTTTTCTGACTTAAAATTCAAATTCTTAAAAATATTGTAAAATTCTTGTATTTTGCTTAAAATTCGTTTTCTTTTGTGTAGAAATTAATCTTCGTTGAAAATGCATCCTTTTGATTGAAAATTAACTATTCCAGTTTGAAGATTCAGCATTTTAGTTCAAAATTCATCAGTTTAGTGCAAAATTAATTACTTCAACTAAAAAATTAATTTCACGATTTTTGGTTGCAAATTCATCAGTATGGTGAAAAATTAATTTTTTCTGACTGCAAATTCAAATATTCCATGTATGATTAAAAATTTTTTGTTTTTGTTTAAAATTCAATTATTTGGTTGAAAATTTGTCTTTCTTAGTTGGAAATGCAACTATTTCGTTTAAAATTTACTTATTTTGTTGAAATTAATTTTTTCGACTTTTAGCGAATTTGTTAGACATCCTGTTAATTGAAAACCAAATGGTAGAATTTTCAACTAAATGGAATTATTTTCTACCCGGAAATAAAAATTTTCAACAAAATTATTATAATATTAACCAAGGATCTCATTTTTTTTGTCTCATCATTTTCGTTTAATAACCTTTTTTGGCCGAAATTAAATTTTTTAAACTGAAAATTTATGAAAATTAAACTATTTCATTTTCGGTTGAAAATTCATCTTCTTCATATGGAATTCATCTGTTCAGTTGAAAATTCAACAGGTTCGGTTATCCATTCATTTTTTTGGTTAAAAATGGAACTATCTTGTTGAAAATTCTTTTTATGTTGTTGAAATTTCATCTTTTTCAGTTGAAAACTCATTCATTTTTTCGATAGACATTTAATCTTTTTGGTATAAAATTGACCTGTTTGGATGAAAATTTAACTATTTATATATATTTCTTATTACTACTTAACTGTAATTTTGTCGAGAATTTAGTTTAATTGGTTGCTAATTCAGCTTTTGTGGTAAAAATTTAATGTTCCTGATTGCAAATTTATCTGTCTAGTTGAAAATTTAACTATTTTGTTAAAAATACATTTACTTTGTTAAATATTGTTTTTTTTTTTAAATGATGATCTAACTATTCTAGTCTAAGATTAAAATGTATTTTCTTCAGTAGAAAATTGAACTATTTGTCAAAAATATTTGTAGCCTGTTGAAAAAATCGTCTTTTTTGATTGAAAAGTAAACTTGTTAGTTGAAATTTCTTTTTTGACTACACATTCACCTTAAAACCTTGTATTTTATTGTTGAAAATTTATTTTTGGGTTGAAAAATCAACTATGTTGTTGAAAATTCATTTTTTTGGTTTAATATTCATGATTTCAGTTAAAAATTAATTTCCTTGGTTGACAATTGTACTATGTGTTTGGTAATTCTTTTTCGTTTAGTTGAAAATTAATTTTTTTAAACTGAAAATGTAACTATTTCATATTGGTTCGAAAGTTTAGATTTTTTAGTTGATTTAAAATTAAGAAAATTATCATTGATATTTTCAGTAGAAGAGAGTTTAATTTTAAATAAAAGGTAGTGTTATTCTACCAAAAAGACGGGCTTTCAGAAAATATTTGAATCCTCAACCGTCACAAATTAATTTTCGACCAAACAGATGCATTTTCAACGAAAAAAGATCAAATTTTAATCAGAGAAAGCGATTGTTAAACATCTTCACCCTCACGCCTTGAATCCAATTTCGACGAAGATATTTGTACATATAATTTTCAATGAATTTCATTTAACAGTAGATCGTTTGCTACTTCCTAAATAAATTAATTTCGATTAAAGCTTTACGAATAGTAAAGAATCGCTCAGGAAATGAAATAAGGCATTATTATTTATGATCGAATGAAAATTCCGGCTTTTGTCTTAAACAGAAGGGAAAACTTTGAATATCTTTAAAGGGCTTCAAATTTGAAAATATTTACAGGAACTACCTGTGGAGACGCAAGTTTCTAATTTTTCATAAACTGCTTTAATTTTGTATACACTATGTTTCAGTTTTGGCAAAGAGACTTAAAAAATCAATTAACAAATATTTATTCTTATAATTGAGAAAAATCGTGCATAGTCTATCTTTTTAGGATGAATTTGAAATCTATTCCTCGAATATAATTGATAAATATCCAGTCTCTCCAAATAGAATCTGACAGACGTGATATAGAAAATTTTCGTTTTTGTCAACTTACGATTTGCGTAATAGGTACGATCTGAAATTGTTTGTTATCTTTCACGTTAAAGATGCGTTAAAGAGAATAAATAGAGATTGAATTTTAAACGAGTCTTATCAAAGTGTACATAATTTTGAAGAATATTTTGTAATAGTACAATATATCGTGGAATTTATTTCTTCTCTCGAATAACATTTTAAGTTAGCTAATTCTTAGATACTCCACTCTCTAAATTTGAATTAGTAAAATATAACTGATTCTTAGTTAAATTCTACTAATTCCTCTTGCCAAAATTCATTCAGTAACAATTAGTAAAAATATACCGTATTATTATTGATGTCAAACTGACGCACCCAGATGAATTGTCAAACTAGGTATTAGAAAAAAATGAAAGAGACTAAAGTATGCGATAAGTGAGCGGAAACATAGGAGCTTTATAGTCTATAAAGTCAATGAATGAATTTAAAGATCATTTTGTGTTTTAATTGAAAAATTTCGTGAGACAAACAAAAACTTTCTTCTTATTACAGAATTAATAAGTTCCATAGAGCCAGGAGAGACGACTTTAGCGCAATTATTTCCTGGATACAACGGTGCCTTGCCACCTATCAAAGTATTTACACATGGGACTGCTAGAGAGTATCCTAATTTACAACAAATAGGTGATCACGTTATGCGCCGTCCAGTGCATGCCGCTCTAATAGCAATGGATCATGTCGTCATTGGATGGAAGGGAGCTGACACATTGCTCAATGACCGGAGGGGAGATTATCTTCAACCGCTATGGAAATTGTTTCGCTGGCTACAACATGAAAAACGTTGGGTATTTGACACAACTCATAATCGGTGGGTAACTTTGAATGAAAATGAATTCAAGAAATTAGGTTTTGGCCGTGTTTTGCCAATTGTTTATGCGCGCCAAGCAGTTGCTGCTTCAACAAGGATTCATGTGGAGAGACCACTAGTAGACGATCATGCACACAATTATGCATACAAAGAAGCAAACCTCAAAATAGACGAGTTAGAAGCCACTGAAACCAGAAGAATAGGCAGAGGTCGAACATCCGTTTCACAAAGCTGTGCTTTAATCAGGCGAAGATACAAGAAGGAAAATAGTATTGCATTTGGCAATTATACAGGTGACAATTAACACTCTGGTTTTAGCAAGTAATCTTCGTGTGTCACAATAAATTGATTTTTGTGGCTGACACATTGGCATTACCTCAAATTGAAAAACCCTTTATAAAAGCGTAAAAAATATTACGGCAATTTCAATGCATTTTTAGAAAAACAGCAATATATATGATAAATCAATATATATGATAAATAAAAAATTTGTTTCAACCAACATCATTTTTCTAGCAACAGTTATTTGATATTCAATATTTTTTTAAACCTTTTTATTACACATCTTAATTTTTTTCCAAGCGCAATAAGCAATGGCTCATTTTGTTCTTTGAAACATTCTCTACAATTGTACTTGTGGCAGTCATTTTCTTGAGAGGCGATTTTGAGTGGACAGCGCGCTCTCCCGATTTGGCCTATTGCGATATTTTTGGTGTTTTTTGAAATCCAGCGTCTACGCCAACTGCCCAAGGACCCTAGAAGACCTGAAGGCTAACATTCGGGAAGAAACGGCCAACATACCCGTCACTATGCTGGAAAGAGTCATGGCAAACGCCAGAATTTGGTTGACCCAGTGTATTGACAATGGGAGGCGTCATCTACCGGGTATGATTTCCAAAACAATGTAAAATTAAACTTTAGATGTTCGCCTACATTATAAAAAAAAAATAAAAACATGTTTGCTTCACACGGAAAAAATTTCGCCGTGAAAATGTTACGAACTTGTAGTTCGAATTTCCTACGAACAGTTCCTGAAAATTTCAGACTGAAATATGTGGAGGAAAAATTTTATTTGTGCGATTTAATTTATATTAATTTATAAATTCGCAACTCAGAAGATTCAAACCCTCAAAGACTGCTGACTCACCAGTTTCTAAACATAAGCCAGGAGTACGTAAACACGTCCAGCCATCGAGGCCAAACAAAATAGGTATTATAAAACTTCTAGCCACTCATCCGACGAGCTCGTAGCACCGCGCGTTCGGGTGAGTATGTGTGCGGGCCACGTACAGGCGAACCTACGTCCTAGTTCCCAGATTTGTCGGGCAAGCTCGTGAGTGCTCTGAGAATCTTTTCCCAATCACTCGTCATATATTTGTAATTATTCACGTAAAACAAAAGTGATGAACCGTTTTAGAATTTTCATATCGAGTTCATCAATCTTTCTCAAAGTTGGCAGATTATTTACGAAAATACATAAATATCCGATGAATTTTTCTCATATCCGAGACCTAGCTACTAGTTCGTGACTTTTTCACGGATACATTTTTGCCGTGCCTAAAATGCGTTTTATTGCATTTTGAAATAAGGAAGTTATGCTGCCGCACCCTGTATTCATTAGAAAAATGGTGTTTCAACTAATGATATTACTCTTCAATCAAAAGAGACGAATTTTTAACAAACTACATACATTAATTTTCTACCAAATAAATTAATTTTCAAATAGAAAAAAACAATCCATCTTAAACTAGAATAGTTGATTCCTCATTTGAAAAAATTAATTTTTTGCAGAATAAAATGTATTTTTATCAAAATAGTTAAATTTTGGTTGGTTGCCTTCTCTTTTTTCTTTCAATAAAGAAATACAATGATTTCCGAAAAAGTACATGACCTTTAATTTTTTCGGTGTGGCTGTGTAATTAATTATTATTTCTATTTTTGAGAGGCTTGTGCTTTTTCCATGTCATTTTCTCACGACTACAAAAAAAAGATGGAAAAATCAATGAAAAATTACAGGAAAAATGTCAGAAGAAAAACTGGCACTTGAAAAATACTAGGCACATCATTTTGTACTTTTGTCTTTTTTTTTCTCATAAAAGATCATCTATAGTTGAGTTTCCAACCAAGGAGATAAATTGCCAACCAAGAAGATTCATTTTCTACCAGATGAGATGAATTTTTAACAAAATACATTAATTGTCGACTAAAGCAATTGACTTTAAATTCAACTATTTTTTCTAGTAAATTAGGTTTAATTCTTAACGAAACTTCAAATAGTTAAATTGATGTAAAACATTAATTTTCAATCAAAATTATGAATCATGAACCAAGAAAATGAATTTTCTACTAAGTACGTACCAAAACGGATAGCTTCTCAAGAAATTGTTGAATTTATAACAAGATAATTGCATTTGCAGCTAGAAAAAAAATCGTAAAGAAATACTTATATTTTCCAAAATAGTTGCATTTTAGACTGAAAAAGGTAAAGTTTCAGCGAAACATAAACTAGTTAAATTTTAGTAAATAATTCGATGTTAATTATTTTTGAACCAATTACTTGAATTTTAAAACAAAAATATGGATTTTTAACAGAAAAGTTTAATTTTTCCTTTAAAAAAAGATTTCTCCTTTAAAAAGAAAAAAATATTTGTATCCAATTTTGTTGAATTTCCTAACCAAAAAGGCGAGTTGTTATATGGGAAAATAAAATATTAATCTCTCATGCCACAATATTATACTTCAGATGAAAAGAAATAGTTCCACAGAAAAGAAACTATTTCTTCTTACAAATATGATATGAGAAAGGAGCAAATTTTCTTTTAAAATTAATAACTGTTGTTTAATGGCAATTTTTTTGGTACTAATATCATTCTTTAGAGAATAAAACGCGACACTACGTTAGTTTCCTCACATTTACGGATACGATCTTTTTAATGTCTAAAAAGTTTAACTGAAATTTTGATAGGTTTAAAGATGATTTTGATGTTGTGTTTCTTAAATAGTTTTAGAAAAATTATGGAAGTTTGTGTGTTGTAAGGTAAGAATATTGATCTATCCGAGTTTTATTCTTTGTTGTTTATCATATCGGTGTTGTTATAATGAAAAAGTAATGTATTAACATGATAATTAAATAATTTATTGATAAGTCTGATAGAAAAATCATTGATTCGTGAAAGCTTGATAGCTCTATCTACTAGGATCTTAACGATACTAGTTTTATAAGGCGGATAAGTAATAAATTTAAAATTTATGTATCTACCTGACTATCAATTTTGACAAAATCAGCTAGTGTTGATTTGATCATTATTTTTAGTAAGTTGTACGTCATAAAAGTTAATACTCTTCTCATGTTCGTAATCTATAGTGAATTTGAATCTGTTGTGATATTAGTTAAAAAGATCTTTAAATGATAGAATTTTATCTCTAGGGAGACAGACTAAGATATCATCGAAGTACCGATAGAAAAACAGAGAAGTAAACTGTAGATTGTTGTTGAAAATTGTATGTTCCAGTTTTTCCATTACAAGATCAGATACAGCGCCCGAAATGAGCGACCTCATGAGGACTCCACAAATCTGTTTGTAATATTTATTTTGGAATACACAATAAGCATTTCCCAAACAAAATTTCAAAATCTTGATTAAAAATTCAAAAGTTCGTGTGGAATGTTAGTGAAGAGAGATTCAACATCAAGTTTAATATGACAAACAGGTAAAATTGTATAGTCTCTATATTGTTTTTTCTGATGAAGACCGTCGAAGAACGTTCGGAAAGTCAAACTCAACTGCGAGTACTCGCAATGAATGAACTTTCCCGAGTCGAACTATTGATTCTCTGTTGATTCTCCAACATTCTCCATTTCCGAGGACTTGGGAGAATCAAAAGAGAATTAAAATCAATGTAGTCTTGATCCTCTCTTGATGCTCTTCTCCTGCAGATATTTCCGTTTCTGCATCTTGGAGAATCAAAAGAGTATCAATGAAGATTCTCCTTACATCCTCTATGATTCTCCATTTATATATATTAGTAAATGGAGAAT
>CAKNYM010048127.1:40635-59506 GCA_932195095.1 Andricus curvator | reverse complement strand
GGGTTCGATTGTTTTGCTTATGTTAGTTTAAGTTGGATGTTTCGGTTACGTTTGTTTCGGTTCGCTATGTTAATTGTGTGCATTTGGGTTGCACGCATTGGTTGTTTTCGTTTGGGTTAGTGATGTTGGTGACGTTCGTTTGGGTTGATCTGGTTGTGCTGGTATTCCCTTCTTGACCTCGTCACTTTCACAATGAAGGCTTTATCTTTACAAGAGAAAATTGGAATGATTCCCATTGATGGAGAAAATGGCAGAAATACATTAATTTCTTCTCCATCCGTTTTAAGTAAAATTTTAACTGTAATGTAGAGAATTTGTCTCTTTTTAACGCAGACGTCATTATTTTAGTGGGCAATTAATTCATCTTGTTGGAAATGATGAAAAAATACGATAAGAAATATACAGGAATAATAGACACCGACAAAATCTTATGATTTTTGGACTCTAAAGTGTTAAAGCGTGAAGATCAATTAAAAACTAGAGATCGAACATTTTTACGCTTAAATTACACTCTCATGAATGTTGATGTTAAAATTTATTTGCTGTTTTATATGGAGAAATTAATTTTGTGACTATTTTTAATTTGAAAATTAATTGGTTGTATTAAAAGTAGTGACATCTGAACTATTTCGTTAAACGTACGAGGGGTAATTTGTTTAAATTCTGAATACTATTATCGGATTATTAATATAACTTGTAGTTATCTAAAAGTGACTGTAGTAGCTATTTTAAATTTGAACATTCATTCCCTGTTTTACAGGTAGTGACATATAAACGGTTTCCCTAAAAGTACTAGGCGTAGATTTTGGGTGTTACCTGATATCGTTATGGGATGAGAAACATGATCTGGAGTTTGATAAATGGGAATTTGTTTATTCTTCCAATTATAGAATTTATTATCTGTTTTACATTCAGAAATTTCGAAATGGTTTTGATAAAAGTACTAGGGGCGGGATTTCGGGTCTTTTTAATATCATTATGGAGTCTGGAACATAACTTGGCGTCCTCTTAAGTTGAATTTTGTGACTATTTTTTATTTGAAGAATATTTTGGTTGTTTTATTAATTTTTCCAAATTAAAATTAATTGATTTAGTTGAAGAGTAGCGTATAGAATTTCTGAAAAAACAAGAATCCAACGGAAAAAAAAAATAAAAAAGGTATAAAGACGAAAGAAATAAAAAAAGAGATGGTTGGTTGCCTTCCTAATTTTTCTTTCCTATTCTTCATTTTTGTCAAAGAAAAAGTTATTTTTTTTAATTACAATAGGAGAATTTTATGGTGGTTGTCCAAATTTGGTCGTTGGATTCTTGTTTTTTTTTCAGGAATTCTATACTTCAACTTTATTATTGGACGTTAAATAGGATTTTGAATTTGATTTTAATCTAATTTCAAATTCCTAAATTTTGAAAAGCAATGTACATTGTGTTTGCTATAAAACCACAGGAAGAAACTCGCAAGCCTCTCAAAAATGATATTTATTCATTATTTTATGACATGAATCTATCGTAAAAATATGTACAATAATTATAGCTGTGAAAGAAATGAGGTTGGACCAATAAAGATCTGTTGTTCTGGAATACTTCCTTAAACTATAAGCGTGTGTTGACATGATTTTCCCAATGTCGCTGTTTGTTTTAGATATACAGGTAGACAAGAAAATAGAATAGAGCGTCTTTACGTAATTCTTAAATAAACAACTTTTGTTTTCGTGGCTTCGATTCATGAAGTCATGTGAAATAGTGTCTAGAGGACATCCGAAAAGCCAGAATCTTGTAGAAAATTCCTTCTCGATCTCTGTGAAAATCCGCATCATCCACTGTCACCGATTATAGTAAAAAGAATGAAGATCGCCGCCGGGACTCTGCTCCTGGCTGTTGCCGTTTTCCTGGATTCTATTGGTGAATATATAATAATATAATATCATATCTACAACTTTAATTATACTAGAAAATAAACGTGATTATTATTTCTTCTGTGTTACGCAATTTTCAAATTAAAATATAAAATTATTAATAATAATAAACTATTGTAGCGTCTATCCTTTTCTTCAAATTTGTAGTTACGGGATGTCGCATACATTTTTAAACCAAGAAATATTAATTTTAGGGGAGGCCGGGGCGAGATGAACATAGTTATAATTTACAGTGAAATATTTTAAATCTAAAGTAGTTTTTAAAAATGTAAGTGGTTCTATACATTCTATGAACCTTCATGTATCAATTTCACAAAAGATCAAGTGTTCCAGAAATAGAAATTGCGATGAAAATATGACAATTATCATTCGTGCACATGTCTCATCTCGCCCCATGCTCTGGGGCGAAATGAGACCCCAAAACCATTTATTAGTTTTTGTTAATAGAAGATGATTTTTCGTGCTTTTCGTACATATAGAAGATTATTGAAAGTATTCTGAGAATAGAAATGAGTATCACGAAAAAATATAATTGTTTTTACGATTCTGCAATATGATTATTCGTACCAATTCATGCTCTGTAAAATGTTCAACAAATAATTTTGTAAGGTATAATTAAGTCTGATTACTTAGGGGAAGGATTTTATAAATATTTGACAGAATAAATGCATTTAATGGTTAATTAATTGAAATTTTTCCTTTATATTATAACATTTCTAATTTCAAGTTGAATTAACATTTATTTGAAAATAAGTGAAAATTTTGTTTTGAATATGCTCAAAAAACAACTCAAAAAATAAAATTTATAAAAATCCCAATCGCAGGTGCTCTGTCACTAGAATTTCTTTATACAGCAGACTTTACAATAGCAGTCATAGACTCTTCTAACCACGAATAACAGTTTTTTTTTTTTTGAGTTTTCACTATTGCAAATAACAGGATTCAGCTTTTGGAATTTTAATCATTTTTATTTTTACTTTATCTACTATATTTAATTTTTTTATTCTCCCGAGAAATTAAAAATTATTATTCCTGTTATTCCTGAAAAGAACAGCAACAAAAGTCACATATTTTGAGAGAAAATGCAGTGTCTCATTTGACCCCGTATGCTCATCTCGCCCCGGTCTCCCCTACACAAGAAGTTAATTTAAAATCAAAAAGTAGAATTTTCAACTAAGTCGATTGATACGAATTTTCGACGAACTGGTAACAATTGCAACAAGGTAAATTAAACTTGATCTAAAATGATTAATCATTGACCAAAAAATGAAGTTTTAACGAAATTTTCAACCAAAAAAGGTGAACTGTTAACGAAAAATGTAATAATTGATTTTTTCATTGAAAGGGAGTTCAATTTTAAATCAAAAATAGTTTTATTCTAACAAAAAAAAACGAATTTCAAAAAAAAGTTCAATTCTCAAACATGACAAATTAATTTTTTTTAACAAATCTCTACCAGAAGAGATGAATTTGCAACAATTTCTTAAGCTGACTCGAAAAGTTCAATAAGAGAAGGCGATTGTAAAACATTTACATAGCTTTATTCACGCATCGCCTCTTGTGTTTGCATGCATTACTTTTCAGTTTCGAGGAAGAGATTCGAAAAATTAATTAAAAAATATTCAAAAAGTACACTCAGGTCCCAAAATCAAAGCATCTTCATTCAAAAATAGCTTTTTTCCTATAATTAAAAAAATCGTGGATAATCCAGTTTTTTTAAAATAAATTTGAGATATATTTATTGAACATAATTGATAAATATCCAGTCTCATCAAATAGAATCTAAACGACATGATATGGATGATTTTAATTTTTGTCGAGTAACTATTTACACAGTAGGTCCATTCTAAAATTGTTTGTCTTCTTTCACGTTGGAAACACGTGGAGGTAAATAGAGATTGTATTTGAAACGAGTGTTATCAGAGTGTACTTAAGGTTTGAAGAATAATTTGCTATGATACCAGATTACGTAAAATTTATTTTCTCTCGAATAAGATTTCAATTTATCTAATTCTAAGGTTGTCCAAGGTCGAATTTTGGACCAACCAAGTTAAAAACAGTTCATGGCTTCATTTTATTATTTTCAACTAAAAATATATGCATTATTTTGACCAATGACACACAGAGGATTTAAAAAAAATATAATTTGGAGAAGATTCAGTGAATTTTCCAAAAGAATTATACTTTTCAATTATTCCTGATTTGGAAAAGAAGTGTAACAAAGTGAATTTCTGTCTTGGAATATGGATTATTCCAAATGAATTATAATTTTGATTTAGAATTGGAATTTCCACCAGGAAAATGATTCTTATTTTGAAGAGGGTTTGTTTAAAATCATTTCGACAAGCTGAAAGTCACCCAAGTAAGCTCTCGGAATTTTTAAATCCAGGAAAAACCACCCTCACACCATTCGCTAACCATTTCTGAATACTCTCTTCAAAAAATATTCCAAAAAAACATGAAAACTTCTTAATATGCTAGAAAAATGATTCAAGCAGTTGATGTATAGAATTCCTGAAAATAAAACAAGAATCTAACGATCAAATTTGGACAACCACCACAAAATAATCCAATTGCAATTCCTAGAAACAAAACAAAAATTTATTCCTTTGGACAAAAATAAAAAAGAGGAAAGAAAAATGAGAAGGCAACCAACCACATCCCCTTCCTTCTCTTTTTTTTTATTCCTTCCGTCTTTTTTATTTTTATTATTATCAAGTCACAATATGAAAGCATGCACAATATTTACCAATGTTTTGGTGCAATATTAACAAACCCTCTCGTATGTATTAAGAAGTCTGTCAGTCTGTCGCACATAAGTCATCTTACAGATCTTACAAGTGGATCTTGTAAACAACACCACCTTTTTCAAATTTATCGAAAGGATCTTTACAAAAATTTATTGTTGAATCCATTTTAAATGGTATACAGAAAATAGTATGAATATTGAATTTCTTCAACATAAATTCAATAGTTTTCGAAATTTGACCAAAAAAAGGAAGAACAAAAGTATTAAAAAAACTATATTCTCTCAATTCCTTCTGATTATCTGTAGATGAAATGTTACTTTGCTTGTTTTTGATTTGTTGAATTCTAATTGTGATATGTTGCTCAATTAACTTTTGTGGGTAACGATTAAGAAAACGGATATTCCTAACAATATTCAAATGCTCTTTGTGAAATGAAATGTGCGACAAACCTAGAGCTCTGTCAACTGAGTTTTCGATTACTGCAATTTTTTTAGAAAAGGATCAGCCGAAGAGAAATTTAAAATTCCACCTGAATATGTAATTTTCCTATACCAATTGTTAATAATATTACCATCCTGACCATTAATTACTTCTATGTCCAAAAAACTGATTTTATTATTTTTCTCTATTTCATGGGTGAATTGAAGTTTTGGATGAAAACTGTTTAAAGCATCAATAGCTGCCCGCAACTTTGCTAGAGGAACACATAATAAGGTGTCATCAACATACCGAAAGTAAAAGGGCAGAACAAAATCTAGCTTCTTGAAAGCGAAGACCTCCAAATCTTCCATAACTACTTCTGCTAAAATCGGAGAAATGACTGAACCTATGGGAGTAACAAACTTTTGCCTATAAAAAGATCCATTGAATTTAAAATAAGTTGAGTTAGGCAAAAGTTTGGTACTCCCAGAGGTTCAATCATTTCTCCGATTTTAGCAGGAATAGTGATGAAAGATTTGGAGGTCTTTGATTTCAAGAAGCTAGATTTTGTTCTGCCCTTTTACTTTTGGTATGTTGATGACACTTTATTATGTGTTTCCTCTAAATTCAAACCTGGAAAAAACCAAATAAAATGTACTATTGGGCTTTTATGGAGTTCTCGAATACTCGAGGAAAATTTCCCAGAAACTTATTGAGACTGTTTCATTCCATAAAATATTATTTTCTGGGAAAATCATCTCTACGCGGTAAGAAGAGGCTGCTTTTTGCGTTGAGATTTAGAGCCCAAAAATTAAAGTCGGTATTTTTGAGGATTTCGAAAATCAGAGACTGTGCTGATGCTATAAGGTTCTCAAGAAGATTCTTTTTTGGATTTTAGGCCGCTGGTACAACTGTGCACGGGCCCATATGTGCAATTGATTTCAAACGAAAAAAATGCGAAGAAATTTCGAGGTACTGTTAGGCTTTATCAAACCGAAACATGAATCAGAACGAACATCCTGAAAAAAGCATCCGTCTCGGAGAAAATGTTTGTAAAAGAAATGACGCGTCCCCAAAAAGTCTGATTTTTATACATAGAGAGTTGCATAGCTTCTTTATTTTTCAATTAAAAAATAACAACAACAAAAAACAAGAAACTTTCTTCTAGCTATCGGTTAGCCCTATTGAATCGCAGAAAGAGTGCTTAAAAATACATGTTCGAGAAAACCCTCGTCAAATATCGGCGCGTCCCAAAAAACTCAAATTTTGACACCTAAAAAGGTGCGTAACTGATTCATTTTGGAATAGAAAGAAAAAAAGAAAAAACGTTCTTCCAATCTATTACTTAACACTATAAAACCGGAAAAGAAACATCCTGAAAAAGTCAAGCACAGCTGAGAAAACCCTTATCAATGGTGCGGCGCGTACCCAAAAATGAAAACATTGAGCTATTACTTTGTTCTATTGAATTGTGAGAAGAACAGGCAAACAAAATAAAATTAGTTCACAAAAAAAAAAGAATACCAAACATGGATTTTGACACACTTCTAAACCGAACTGGACCATAATCTTCTACAAAAACATGAGGGACGTCAAGAAAATCAGTTTAGGTCTCTGATTCTCGGGCTTCTCAAAAATACCAACTTCCTTTGCGAGGTTTCAACACTTAACGCTAAAAACCAAACCTACAATACAACTTGAGTATGACTTTACAAAAAAATGATCTTTTTTGGAAATTTACAGTGTCAATATACTCTCCGATTTCTCGTCCTGCAAAATTTCAACTCAAATTTTCTACTTAAGGCTTTGACTTGATAGACGTAGAGCTGGTTTTTGCAAACTTTTTTTGCGCATTCGACAGCCCAAAAAGAAACAAATACAACATTCTACTTTGTTTTTTCCAGGATTGAGTTTTTACAAAGGGGGTAATTTTTCTGTACCTAGGGGTAAATTTTGAATTTTTTTTGTGCATTCGGGAGCCCAGAATAAGCATTTAATTTTTTATAATTTTTTTTAGACTGTAGGTGCTGGCTTGTTTGTCTCAAGTCAGCACCTTCACTCAAAACTTGAAGTGCCAAAAAAAGTTGTGGAGCCCAAACATCGGCAGTTCAGCCCAAAAATAGTTCAAGATTTTGATACAAAGAAATTTGGGAATTTTTATCGTGGACATATTTTCTAGCAAAAAGATTAATTTGAAGCCAAAACAGTTGCATTTTCACTCAATAAGATTAGATTTCTGTTAAAATTCTTCAAGCTGAATAGTATTATTTCACAAATTTTAAACAATCTTTCCAACAGAAAAAATTGGTTTTCAGAGTTTTTCCGAGATTGTTAGACATTTTTTAATTTATTCATAATTTATTTGGAAATTAATTTTTTTCAAACAAAAACCATTAAAAATGTTTTCAGGAATCTCAAAAAAACCTTTGTATTTTCTTCAAATTTAAATCTACTAAATAACTTTTTCAATGTTTTTGGCAATCTTTTTAAATCTTGTATAATATTGTTGAATATTCTGGTAAAATCTACAGAATCTTTAACGTTTTATTTCGGAACCTTTAAAAATCTACATTTAAACTTTCAATTTCTATACTTTTGAAGATTTACAATAGAAAAATCTTGAATTTCAATAATGTATAAATCATTTCTAAATTTGTTTGAATTTGATAATCAAAAGTCAATCAAGCTTTCAATTTCATATCTTCCCAATTGAAGAAACTTTGAATTTAAATCATCAAAGTTAACGAATTTTAAACTGTAAACAAAATTTCTTAAATTGAAAATCTCTAATAACTTTACATCATTTTTGAATCCAAACCGTAAACGTTGCATGATTTCTGTACGCAAATTTCAAAAATTGGAAATTCCTTAATTTTAGAGATTTGAAATTTTGATATCTTCAATTTTGAAGAGATACAATCAACATCTTTGCAATTTCAAAGATTTGTATATGAAAATTCTGAAAATTCTGAAATTGAGATGATTTTGGTTACGGAAAGTCGAGTTCTCAATCCTGAATCTTCAACGACTTAAACGATTCGCAATATAAATTTCCTTAATTTTGAGTATTTAAAATTTGAGACTCTTCAATATTTAAAGCGCATAGTAGAAATGATGCTATTATTCTATTTATTTCATTTTTCTTTAATTCTTATAATTTAATGTCTAGGATTCCTGAAAACAAGAACAAGAATCCAACGAACAAATTTCGGCAACCACCATAAAATGCTCCTATTGTAATTTGAAAACAAAAAAAAATTCATTTTTCCTTGGACAAAAAATAAAAAAGAGGACAGAAAAATGAGAAACCACCCATCCAATTCCCCTTCCTTGTCTTTTTTTATTTCTTTCCTCTTTTTTATTTTTATTATTATCAAATCACAACACAAAAACATTCATAATATTTACCAACGTTTCGGCGCTCATACAGCACCCTTATGAAGGTAATAAAAATTAGAACAGGTAGGAACAGTGACGAACCAACGATGCTCCCTCCTCGACATCTGAGATCCAAGTGAGAAATGACCTTCAATCCAAGTCAGCTAAACTCAATTTAGGAATTTTAAATAAGAATAAAATCAAATTCAAAATCCTATTTAACGTCCAATACTCAAGTTAATGTATAGAATTCCTGAATTCCTTTCCTCTTTTTTATTTTTTGTCCAAAGAAAAAGGAATTTTTGTTTTCAAATTACAATAGGAGCATTTTATAGTCGTTGTCGAAATTTGGTCGTTGGATTCTTGTTTTTATTTTCAGGAATTATATACGTTAACTTGAGTGTTGGACTCAACGTGACGAGAATTTTATATTTTAATTCAAACTAAAGGATTTCCATTTAATCGCAACGATTCCAAGCGGAAAGATATATTCATAAGATTTCAAACTGACGCATTCTGATAAGCTGTCAAATTTGGTATTAGAAAAAAAATCATGGGACAAAAGTACGCGAAAAGCAAACGAAAATACAGGAGATTCAATTTTGACAAAGTAAATGAATGAATTTGAAGAGCATTTTATATTTTAATTTATCAATTGCATGAGACAAAATTTGTTCTCGTTCCTTTTTTCTGTCTTTTTCGTTCCTTTATTAAAATATTCTAGTATATAATATTTTTATGATAAGTTGAAAAATTGACTTATTTTTGTTCCGTTTTACAGAATTGATAAGTTCCGCACAGCCACCAGTCAGGACTTTGGCGGAATTATTTCCTGAATACGAGCACAACGCTCACCTACCTCCTGTCGAAGTATATAGAGATGACGCAGTTGAAAGTTTTGCATTCATACATGCATGTGGGCACAATCTGCAGATTCCAAGCCATCCCCTTTTCTTAGCAAGGGATCATGTCATCTTTGCATGGAAGGGAGATTATACGAACTTTGCTGAACACCAGCAGGGAGATTATATTGAACCGTTATGGAAATTATTTTCTGAGCATCCAAGTGAAAAATTTTGGGTATTTGACACAAGTAATAGCCAGTGGGTAGCTCTGGATGGATATGAATTTAAGAAATTGGGTTTCGGCTATTATTATCAACTTGTTACATTTCAACAAAACCTTGCTCGTACATATACGCGATCAAGAAACCATCCATATGCAGACGAACGAGCAAATCATGTTGCATTCTTAAGAGCGAACGTAGTAGCAGACAGGTTACAAGGCCCTGAAGCCGCAAAAATAAAGGAACTGCAATCATACTATGCTGCTAGCGCGAGCAGAATCAGGGCAAGATACGTAGCGGCATATAATGTTGTATTCGATCAAACTTGGAGTCAGTATATATAGCACTTTGGTTATAAGTTACAGTGAAAGATATAGTCAATGGTTCATACTTTTTATAGCTCTAATCTTCAATTAAAATCAAAACTCAGTCTATATGGTCACCACGTTCAGACATCACGCATTCTTGCACACTTTTAACAACGACTTATTGACATGAAATAAATATTTAAAAAAACATGAATGCTCAAGTGATGTTACACACGATGCCTTAATAATTGTAAATAATTCATCAAGTCTAGAATAAGAGAAAATTACAATTCCGCATGCAATATTCTGTATACTGTTAATCTTAAGTCCACTGTACTATACACAGGTTTTACTGCGATTTTCCTCGTGTACTATAAAAATATTGTAGGTGAATGCTAGTGCAGTTATTTTGGAAGACGGGCGCAGCCGCTGGGGTGTAGAGTTAGTTATATTTTCCTGGGGGGGAAGGGAGGGTACCCGATTAATTGTGAATTCGGTAAAAATATGTGTCGTGTCGCGTAAGTTGTACCTGACTTGTGAGAAATAAGAATCGTTCGAAAACAAGAGAAACTAGTTGTGAAATTTTCCGAAATCAACACAAACCACGTATCATGTCCGCCTCGAAGTATATAGAGATGACGCAGTTGAAAGTTTTGCATTCATACATGCATGTGGGCACAATCTGCAGATTCCAAGCCATCCCCTTTTCTTAGCAAGGGATCATGTCATCTTTGCATGGAAGGGAGATTATACGAACTTTGCTGAACACCAGCAGGGAGATTATATTGAACCGCTATGGGAATAATTTTCTGAGCATCCAAGTGAAAAATTTTGGGTATTTGACACAAGTAATAGCCAGTGGGTAGCTCTGGATGCATATGAATTTAAGAAATCAACACAAACCACGTATCATGTCCGCCTCGTTTTGAATGGAATCCCTGCTGAAACTAACAGAGGGATCTGATTAGAGACTTGTTGGCGGTAAATTTGAAATCTTAAGTAAACCGCTATTCAAAATACACTTGCAGACATTCCACTCAAAGCGAGGCGAACCTCACAATTACTCTATGTTACCTATACAGTCAGAACGGTGTATTAGTGACGCGGACAACTTGTCAAGCCGTTGTAATTTATTTTAATGATTGATTTAGAATAAAACAAAATTAACTATAGTATTCTACTGTTTCACTTATTTTGTCCAAACTAAACATGTGCTTTGTTTTCAATTTTGCAATTTTACCAATTTTATCACACAATCTGTAAAATTTATCTTATTATAAAAGACTTATTAGGCAAATGTATCATATTGCTAATAATTGATAATAATCATCCATTATCATAATCAATTGATAGCAGGGATTCTTTGCTGACTAATAGGCTGTTACTTTCTTGGAGAAAGGCGGAATTTTTTCTATTGTATGAATGCATAAGATGATGAAAATATGTTAAAAATTATTATTAACAATAAAAATTGTTGATTGTCATCTAATGGTATTCAAAAGTTTAGAAGTTAGCTATGTACATTCGACTACGTTTAATGAACCATGTTTTTATGTAGAAAATATTCCAATACCGGATTTGTTAATTAAAATTGTTCAAAACATCATACATTTCAATTGTCTAAAAAAATATGATGAGTGCGTATCATTGAAATGTAATTTGTTGTCGATTTCGCAGAAAAAAGCATTCTCTGTTCCATCATAAATAACTGATGTGGATAATTGTTTAGACTTTTTTTTTTATAAAACAGCAAATTATTCAATTACTTTCACTAATTCAGTAGGAAAGCTCTTTTTGCTTAAAATTTGTTCAAATTTAGTAAGAATCAAGCAACGAATCGTAGCCAATCCTGATGAATCTGTGCTGCTATTAGACAACTTTTTTTCGATATATTTGATTCACTGATTTCATTATTAAATAAAAAAATAATAAAAAACTTATTTAACAATCCACTTCGTCAAATTAATGGAGAATTGTTGATAGTCATCGATTCCGTAGAAAAAGTTTAATGGCTAAATTTCCTTAATTTAAAAATTTATAAACAACTTATAAAGTTATAAATAATTGAAAATAAAAAATAAACTCATGAAAGATCGTTTATTTAAGGGGGTATTTCTATTTGACTGGACCAAAAAATCGATTTTTTTGTTGTTGATTTTTTGATAGTACATAGTATGTGGAATTTGTACACAAAGGGATTTGTTTGGTTCGGACTTTTTAACGGAGCTGCAGCAGGGTGAACTGCGCAGAGCGGAGAGTACTCAGCCGCGCGCTGTGGAGGGCCGCCTCGGCTGTCAGGCAGGCAGGTCATAAATGTGTATAATAGAGTTATTGTTCGTCTCAAATAGGTTTTCCTTCCCCAATACGATGTTCCGAAAATATTGATAGATTTGTATCCAAGTTCTAGTCAAAACTTTCAGTGTTAGGTCCATGATCTAAGTATACACGGTCTAGCCTTAAACGCGTTTTTCTCAAAACACGATTTTTTAAAATGGCTGACATGCTTCCGTCAAAACCACTGAACCGATTAAGCTCAAATTTGGAGGACATATTGAGCAGATGTTTGGCTATAGCCGGAAGTAAGATAAATAAATAATAATGATTTTTGAATTTCTAGCAAGACAAAAACTACCCCCAAAAAAGTCAAAATTCGCAAACAAAAATGTAAATGGGCTCCATTTTGTTAATTTTAAATATTTTCGATTTGTTTTAGTCCCACCTATAGCCGTACTCGTATATTTTAAGAATCACCTCAATTCTTTTGTTTGAGATGACCTGGAGCATCGGAATCATGTCAGAAAAGTGAGGGTGTCGTTTCCGGGACACACTTTTTGAACTGCTACAGCGCCCCCTATTATTTATTTTTTATTTGGTAACCGTTTTTTTTAAGTTCAATATCTGCTTAAAAATATACAAAAAATTCCCATTCAAAAATATTAATAATTGTATTTTTTATGAATTTTTGAAAAACGCCTGAAAAAAGCTCGGTCAAATAGAAATACACCCTTAAGAGATTCTTTGTGAACTATGATTTAAACCTGGTTCAGCGGCACCGTGACTAAGTAGATAGATAGATAAACGTTTATTTTTTAGCCTGCTGGCCTTAAAAAAAATTGACTTGCTTACACTTCCATTTTTTTTTTTACAGAATTTTCTTACAACTAAGCCTTAAAACTAACATCCTTCCACACCTTATATCTAACGCCGCTCGCTCTTATCGCATTGCCTTCCTCGCTTCGCCTCGCCTCGCTCGCATGTCCCTACTTTCTTGCTTGCCTCGCATTACCATACTCTGCCTCCGCGACTAATACCTAATACTTATCTACTATTTACAATATTTACAATTACTTATATTTACTTCCTCCTCTATTTACAATCTTTCCTTCTCCATTCCTCTTCCTCCTTCCTTCTCTTCTTCTCCATCTTATCCAATACTCCCTTCACCCATGCTACTGCCCTTTTGTCCCCCCTTTCATGCATCAATACCTCCATGCTTATCCCACTCCTTTCCACCTCCACGCACTCCTCCAACCAGTGCTCCACTCTTGCCTCCCCCTTCCCACATAGTTCACACATCCTCTTTTCCCTATCGAGCCAAAACCTATTGAAACCCTCCATGCACCCACATCTCATCCTCGCTATAAGCTCCTGACTTCCTTTCTCTCCTTTCTCACACAAATATTGCGCTCTCGCCCTTGGCATAATCCACACGTAGTTCCCATTAAACCTTGTCTCTCTTATTCTTTCTTCCCCTGCTGTCTTCTCTCTCTCCATGCTGTTTTTCTTAACCAACTCATATACCTTCCTTCCTTCCTCATGCATCCTTCTCAATTCATCAATATGCAGTCCATTCGTTCTAAAATACCTTTCTCTTTCAACCTCCATCTTCCCACCCCCTCTCCTGTTCTCCTTCTCCCACCAACACTCCCTAACCAGCTTACTTCCCCCCTCTTCCAAAAATTTCTCCTCATATTTACACGCTCGACTCCCCGCTAGAATCCCTACACTCGTTCTCCCCGTCTCCCTCCTGACAATATAATTAGGCGTGTTCCTTGCCAACCCCAGTGTCCACTTTACATACCTCTCCTGTATCCTATTTACCTCTTCGCTTTCCTTCCACCCCCACACCTCTACTCCATACAATAGTACACTCATCACTAGTGAGTCAAACAATTTCATTCTCCTCCCAAAATCATCCGCGAATAACTTCTTTCCCAACCCCCACACCTGCCTCATCACCACATTTGCCCTCCTCACTCTCTCTTTTATGTGACCACCCACTCCGCCATTCCTCCGAAACAAGAAGCCCAGGTACACAAACTCTTTCACCGCCTGCACCGCCTTTCCCTTCCCCTTCCACCTCCTTTTCTGAAAACCATAACCTTGGACTTTTCCGCATTCAGTTCTAACCTATTCTTATCCAGGTATTTTCTCAACCTCTTCATCATTTCCTTTAAGGCCTCCTCGCTTTTTGCCAACAACACTATGTCATCTGCATACGCTAGCGACCAAATTCTAACCCCTCCTATCCTGACTCCTCCTACCACTCCGGCCTCCAGCTTACTTTCCATATCCGCAATTAAAATCGCAAAAAGCGTCGGGCTAAGCGGACACCCTTGTCTTAACCCCTTATCCATCCAGAATCCCTCCGAAATCCCCTGTCCTCCTCTTACCTTATCTTTGGTTTCTTCATATATCTCCCTTACCCTCTCGATCAGGCCTCTCTCCACTCCCCTCTCCTGCATCGCCTCCCACAACCTCCCCCTATCCACCGACGGAAACGCGCCTTTTAGATCCACAAAAAACGCGTACACTCTCGATCCCTTCTTCGCTAATTCTCTATCCACCACGTGCTGTAGAACGTAGATATTGTCGATAGTACTCCTACCTGCCCTAAAGCCCGCCTGCGTCTCTGGCAATATTCCTTTCCCCTCGACATCCTTCCGCAGCTTCTCCGCTACTACCATCGCGTATACTTTATACGCCGTATTCATTAGCGTAATCCCCCTATAATTTTCCTGCCTATCCCTCTCTCCTTTCTTATACAGAGGCACTATTAATCCTTCTCTCCACCCTCGTGGGAATCCCTCCCCCCTCCATACTTTCTTCACTACCTCCTTCAGCCTCTCCCTAACCTCTTGTGTACTAAACAGCCATGCTTCGTTCTCTAGCCCATCCAGCCCTGCTGATTTTGACCTTTTTAACTTCCTTATCTGTTTCTCTATCTCCTCGTCATTCAACTCCTCCATCTCTGCCTCCCCCGTTCTTCTACTACCATCATCTCTCTTCCTTGAATCTGAGCCCTGAAATGATTCTTTAAAAAACTCCCTCCACTCCTCACTCCCTATCTTGTCGCTTATCCCTACTCTACGCTTCCTAAACCTATTTATTATCTTCCAGACGTCCCCTTCTGTCTTAACATTTCCTAACTCCTCCTCCAGCTCTTTCTCCTTTTCCTGTTCTTTCTTCTTACACATCAATCTAAACCCCTTCCTCATTTCTACGTACTCCTCCCTTTTCGCAGTACCCTCTTTCCACTTCTTGTACTTCCTCTTCACCTTCCTTTTCATCTTTTTACATTCCCTATCCCACCACGGCTTCACCATTCCTTTCTTCTTCTTTTTGAATACCTTCTTTTGCACGCACCCTTTCACTTTCTCTTTTAAATCCTCCCATATCTCTTCCACCGTCTCCCCTTCGAAGCGTACGTTCCCTAACTGCTCCTTATATTTCTCTATCGCCTCCCTCGTCCAGCTAACCCTCTCCCCCGTCGACACTTCTTCCCCACCTTGCCTTCCACGGTTCTCACCCCTTATCCACAACCCTAATGGCTGATGGTCTGATTCTACCCTCCCTTCTACTGCGAATCTCTCCATCTCCTCCCACCCTTGCATATTCATAACTACATAATCTATTACCGATACCCCCACCTTACCTACGTATGTGTATTCTCCCTCTTCGTCCCCAGTTGCCATACCATTTGCCACCGCCCAGCCTCTATCCTCCATCCAGTCCCTTAGAATCTCCCCCTCCTTATTTATTAACCTATCCTTTGAGTTCCTTTCGAAGCTCTCCCCTTCCCTGTAAAGGCCCCCTTCCCTCCCCATCCTCGCGTTAAAGTCCCCACCCAGTACAACCATACCCTCTTCTCTTTCACCTAACAGGTCTTCCACCCTTTCTTTAATTCTTTCCATCCCATCCTTATTGTACACTGTCACAAACTTACACATTCCCCCTCCTATCTTTACTTTCCTCATTTGCACTCCCTCCCCCTCTACCTCTCCGTGAGCTTCTTCCTCTAATCCATCTCTAATCCCCGTTATAATTCCCCCACTAGCCCTTCCTTTCTTCTTCACTCTGACCGCCTCCTGGAGTCTCCACCTATACCCCCTTGGCAGCTTTGGCTCTATTCTATCCCATTCCTTTCTTTCCACCCACGTCTCTACCAGTCCTACCACATCAAATTCCTGGATATACCTCCAGAACTCCTCATCCTTCTTCTTTACCCCTGCTACGTTCCAGTAAAGCACCTTCACAACTCCTCTACCCTGCATTACCCCCGCCCCCCTACTTCCTACGAAACAAATTCCCCTGCACTTCCTTCAACACCTCTTTCTCCTCGTCCCACACCCACATTTTCTCGTCTATTTTTATTTTCCGATATCCTACCTTCGCCGATCTCCCTTCACTCCTCTCCCTCCTAGCCCTGTCGTACAGCATTCTCTGTACATCCCTTTCCTTTCTCGTCAAATCGTGATCGATGAACACTTCCTTATCCTTTATCCTATTTTTATTTCTCATTACCCCCAATTTTTCTTCCCAGCTCTCCAACTCCACAACCGCCACTTCTTTCTCCTTCCTCCCCTCCAACTTAACTTTCCCTACCCTGCCTTTATTCCACCCTATGCTCTGTAGCAGCGCTTCCACACCCTCCCTTTCTTCCCCGCTCTTCATCTTCAACCCTCTTATCACAATATTATTTCTCCTGTCTGCCTTCTCCTTTCTCTCCATTCTCAACTCCATTGCCCTTATCCTTTCCCTATCCGCCCTCTCCTCCTTTTCATTCCTACGCTCTCCCACTTTCTCTTCTATCATATTCCCGACCCTCTCCCAAATACCTTTAATCTCGCCCCCGCTACTACCCCCGACTCCTATTTCCATTTCCGTCCTGCCCTCCACCTTCTCAAGCCTTTTTTCCGTCCTTTCTTTCCACGCCCTAATCTCCTCTTCCATCTGTTTTATTTTAACTTCTTTTTATTTTCTTTCCCTCTCTAACCCATCTACTCTCTCTCTCAGCTCTTTCACCTCCTTTTCCCATTTCTCATCTCTGATTCGCAGGTCTTCCCTCATACCTTCCATCTGCTCCTTGGTCCCCCTTACTTCCTCCCTCAGCCCCCTGATCTCGCCTATCAACATCCCGAGAGCCTCCTTTTCCAACATCCCCTCCATTTTTTTGGGGGGTGACCTCGGGGTTATCCCGCTTTTTTTAAACGGGCTCTCGACCTCGCTTTTCTCCGGACTCTCTTGGCTGTCTCTCTTCCTTTTCAAGAGATCCTCCCCGTCACTTGCGCTTGACGCTCTCTCCCTTACCTTCTCGCTTCCTTCGTTGCCACCGTCCCGATTTCTCCCTCTCCCCGACGCACCGCTCGACACCGGGCGACACCGTGACTAAGTATATCTACCCATACATTAATTTACGTACGTTTTTAGATAATATGCCAACCAACGGTAGCAAGACACAGGTCTCCTCAGTCAAAAAAAAAGTTTGTCCACGTTAACGAAAAATTCGGCTCGAGTCATTCGATTCTAAAACACTAATAATTAACGAAAATTGAAGCCCCGAAATCCGATCTGATTCTTTTCACGAATTATCCGTAAAAACATCTATTTTCAATGAAGTTATTTGTAAAACAGTCACAACACGTAAGCGAGTTCATTTTTCAAACTATATTTATGTATCTTCATGTTTTTGGATTCACTAAATGCAAACTAGAAACTAGTTTAGCTCCATCACTCAATGTTTAGGTTGGTCCAATGAAGGTCGAAGTGGTTATTCACATGAAAAGTCAATTCTGCGAAAAGTAAATAAATTCTTTTCTTAGGATAGTAAAGCGTACATTGTTCCAAAGAAACTCAAATTAATTTCTAAAAATTACCAAGGACAAGTTTTTGAAGGAAATGCCTGTAGATCATTGTTGAAAAATGCAGATAGATTACTCGACCCCGAAATATTTATCAATAATAATGGAAAACTGAAGTTAATTCCTTTTGTTGCAGCCTTCAAAGCTTTAGACAAAATCGTTCACTGTTGTTTTTCGACAAGAAAAGTCGGACCAAATTTAAAAGAACATTTACAAGAATTTAGAAAAGCTCTGTTAGCCACTGAAATCTCTGTAACTTTGAAATCTCATATTGTCTTATGCCATATTGAAAGGTGCCTTCAGTCTTTAGAGAAAAATGCTGGTTTTGAAACTTGGTCAGAACAAGCAGGGGAAAGTATCCACAGAGAGTTCCTGAAATTTTGGAATAAGCGAAAAATTAATTTGGTTCAAGATTCATCTTATGCAAAAAGGTTAAAAGAAGCTGTAGCCGAATTCTCCTCAAAACATACCCAGTGGGTACGAAATTTAAGAACGTAATTGGAACGTTCTAAAAACGTTCCTTGGACGTACAACTCAAAAGAGGTTATTTGAACGTTTTAAAAACTGTCCTAAGTCAGACCAAATAATGTTCTGAAAACGTTTTATGTTCCAAATACGTCTTTAAAACGTCTCTGGAACATTGTATGTTCAAGAAACGTTATTCGGACTGACTTAGGACGTTTTTGGGCCGTTCTAATAACGTTCTTTAAAGTTTGTGCCCACTGGGTATTTAAGTATAGTTCTCCATTTCGATATGTTATCTCCTTTATAAATGAAATTTAATTTATTCACGTTCTTGTTGTATATATATATAGTTGTTGTTTACATATGCTGTATATAGAATGTTGTATAGTATATATATATATATATATATATATATATATATATATATATA
>CAKNYM010048127.1:10525-40535 GCA_932195095.1 Andricus curvator | reverse complement strand
ATATATATATATATATATATATATATATATATATATATACACGTATAATCCACGTATATTTCTTTGTATAAAAATTTATAGTTTACGCACGAATAAATATTATAATTCGTTTGAACAATTATGCTGTCTTGCCTTTTTGATAATTTGATCCATCAATATTTTTTAAATATCATTAATACACGAATTTTTCATCAATCTTTTCAAAATAAATTATAAATAAATTTTTGAAGTATATTCTTGCATTTTTAGTATTTTATTTTTATTTAATAACCGATCTGACTTTCGATTGACCTTGAACATTAAGTGATGGAGCTAAACTAATTTCGAGTTTGCATTTAGTGAATCCAAAAACATGAAGATACATAAATATAGTTTAATACATGAACTCGCTTAGGTGTTATGACTGTTTTACGAATAACTTCATTGAAAATAGATGTTTTTACGGATAATTCGTAAAAAGAATCAGATCCGATTTCGGGGCTTCGATTTTCGTTAATTATTAGTGTTTTAGAATCGAATGACTCGAGCCGAATTTTTCGTTAACGTGGACAAACTTTTTTTTTGACTGAGGAGACCTGTGAAGAAATGTCCAATATATAACTTCGAGGGCAAATTGAAATGTGACTTCTATGATCATTCTGGAGCGGAACACGACATCAATGTCGAGATTGGAAAATTAAATTTTTTTTCATCGGATGAGTTTTCTTCATGGTTGGCTAAAACTGAACTCGTCTTCTTAAGTTGAATTTTGTGACTATTTTTCATTTCAAGAATATTTTGGTTCTTTTATTAATTTTTCCAAATTGAAATTAATTGGTTTAGTTGAAGGGCAATGTATAAAATTCCTGAAAAAAAACAAGAATCCAACAAACAAACAAAATAATAAAATAGACGAAAGAAATGAAAAAAGAGAAGAAAGGGGATTTGATTGGTTCCCTCTCATTTTTCTTTCCTCTTTTCCATTTTTGTTAAAAAAAAAGAAATTTTTTTTTTTAATGAAAAAGTTTTTTTTTAATTACAATGGGAGCATTTAATGGTCGTTCTCCAAATTTGTTCGTTCGATTCTAGTTTTTTTTTCATCAATTCAATACATTAACTGATTTGGTGATGATGATTATTAATTATTTTATCACATGAATCTATCGTAAAAATGTGTGCAATAGCTTTGAAAGAAATGAGGTTGGCCCAATGAAGATCCGTTGTTCTGGAATACTTCCTTAAACTATGAGCGTATGCTGACATGATTTTTCAAATTTCGCTGTTTGTTTTAGATATGCAGGTATACAAGCAAATAGAATAGAGCGTCTTTACGAAATCCTTAAATAAACGAGTTTTTGTTTTCGTGGCTTCGATTCATGAAGTCATGTGAAATAGTGTCTAGAGGACATCCGAAAAGCCAGCATCTTGTAGAAAATTCCTTCTCGATCTCTGCAAAAATCCGCATCATCCACTGTCACCGATTATAGCAAAAAGAATGAAGATCGCCGCCGGGACTCTGTTCCTGGCTGTTGCCGTTTTCCTGGATTCTATTGGTAAATATATAATAATATAATATCTTATCTACATTTTTAATTATACTAGAAAATAAACGTGATTATTATTTCTTCTGTGTTGCGCAATTTTCAAATTGAAATATAAAATTATCAATAATAATAAACTATTGTAGCGTCTATCTCTTTCTTTCAATTTGCAGTTACGAGATGTCGCATACATTTTTGAACCAAGAAATATTGATTTTAGGGGAGGCCGGGGCGAGATGAGCATAGTTATAATTTTCAGTGAAATATTTGAAATCTATAGTAGTTTTTAAAAATGTAAGTGGTTTTTGTTAATAGAAGATTATTTTTCGTGCTTTTCGTACACATGGAAGATTATTTAAAGTAGTCTGAGAAGAGAAATGAGTATCACGACAAAATATAATTGTTTTTACGATTATGCAATATGATTATTCGTACCAATTCATGCAGTCATAGCCTCAAATCACAATTATGATTAAAACTTCAATATTACCTGTTTTTTATTAACTAATTGTGTATTAAAGCGTTAATACATTCAAGTTCAGTAAATAAACTTCACGATAAACTTTAGTTTACCAATATTATCTGTTATTTTCAATCATTTCTTTTCAATCTATGATATTATAGAATAACAGGATTCAGCTTTTGGAATTTTAATCATTTTTATTTTTACTTCATCTACTATTATTAATTTTTTCATTCTTGCGATAAAATGCAGTGTCTCATTTGACCCCGTATGCTAATCTCGCCTCAGTCTCTCCTATACAAGAAGTTAATTCTAAATCAAAAAGTACAACAACAACTAAGTCGATTGATACGAATTTTCGACGAACTGGTAACAATTGCAACAAAGTAAATTAAATTTTATCTAAAATGATTAATCATTGACCAAAAAATGAAGTTTTAACAAAATTTTCAACCAAAAAAGGTGAACTGTTAACGAAAAATGTAATGATTGATTTTTTCATTGAAAGCGAGTTCAATTTTAAATCAAAAACAGTTTTATTCTAACAAAAAATAGACTTTCAAAAAAAAGTTGGATTCTCAAACATGGAAAATTAATTCTTTTAACAAATTTCTACCAGAAGAGATGAATTTGCAACAATTTCTTAAGCTGACTCGAAAAGTTAAATGAGAGAAGGCGATTGTGAAACATTTACATAGCTTTCTTCACGCCTCGCCTCTTGTGTTTGCATGCATTACTTTTCACTTTCGAGGAAGAGATTCAAACAATGAATTAAAAAATATTCAAAAAGTGAACTCCGGTCCCAAAATCAAAGTTTCTTAATTGAAAAATAGCTCTTTTCCTGTAATTAAAAAAATCGTGGATAGTACAGTTTTTTAAAATAAATTTGAAATATATTCATTGAACATAATTGATAAATATCCAGTCTGATCAAATAGAATCCAAACGACATGATATGGATGATTTTAATTTTTGTCGGGTAAAAATTTACACAGTAGGTACACTCTAAAATTGTTTGTCTTCTTTCACGTTCGACATGCGTGGAGAATGGAGATTGCATTTGAAACGAGTGTTATCAGAGTGTACTTAAGGTTTGAAGAATAATTTTTTTATAATACCAGATTACGTAAAATTTATTTTCTCTCGAATAAGATTTTAATTTATCTGATTCTCAGGTTGTCCAAGGTCCAGTTTTGGACCAACCAAGTTAAAAACAGTTCATGGCTTCATTTTATTATCTTCAACTAAAAATATATGCGTTATTTTGACCAATGACACACAGAGAATTTAAAAAAAAAAAGAAAATTTGGAGAAGATTCAGTGAATTTTCCAAAAGAATTATACTTTTCAATTATTCCTGATTTGGAAAAGAAGTGTAACAAAGTGAATTTCTGTCTTGGAATATGGATTATTCCAAATGAATTATAATTTTGATTTAGAACCGGAATTTCCACCAGGAAAATGATTCTGATTTTGAAGAGGGTTTGGTTAAAATTATTTCGACAAGCTGAAATTCACCCAAGTACGCTCTCGAATATTTAAATCCAGAAAAAACCACCCCCACACCATTCGCTAACCATTTCTGAATACTCTCTTCAAAAAATATTCCAAAAAACCATTAAAACTTCTTAATATGCTACAATTAGAATTTATTCGAAATGAGATATTAAAATACGTGCAATTTTATTACTTTAATTTGAATTTAAAAATTTTAAATTAGATTAAAATCAAATTCAAAATCCCATTTAACGTCCAATACTCAATTTAATGTATAGAATTCCTGAAAATAAAACAAGAATCTAACGATCAAATATGGACAACCACCACAAAATAATCCTATTGCAATTCCTAGAAACAAATCAAAAATTTGTTTCTTTGGACAAGAATAAAAAAGAGGAAAGAAAAATGAGAAGGCAACCAGCCACATCCCTTCCTTCTCTTTTTTTTCTTTCTTCCGTCTTTTTTATTTTTATTATCATCAAATCACAATATGAAAGCATGCACAATATTTACCAATATTTTGGTGCTCATACAGCACCCTTATCAAGGTAAGAAAAATTAGAGCAGGTGAGAACAGCGACGAAACAACGACGCTATCTCCTTTTTTGTTTTTTAATATAAATCATTTCCATGTATTCTCTCTTTCTCTTATTACTTTCACTATGTAAAATTTCAACATTATCCCAGTCAAACTATTGGTCAACATCAACAAACCCTCTCCCTTCTGTTCAATAAAACGTCACGTGCCGTTAAAAATCCGCCTAGTCGTGAAGAGATTCAAGTCTTCTGGGAACAAGTATATGGAGATACTTATCAGCTAAATGAAGACACTTCAGATATATCACTCTTTCGTAACTTTTGCCAAAGGCAAAGGTTACAAGGTCCAGAGGAAGAGTGTCCATTAATTACTGCTGAAGAAGTAAAGAAAGTTATCGCTAGGACTAAGAACTTTTCAGCGCCAGGGCCAGATAAAATTAATAACTTTTGGTGGAAGTAGTTTACTTCTACGCACCAACATCTAGCTCGTATATTTACTACTTTCTTAAACGGAGAACAACCCGTCCCGCAGTGGCTAGTGGAAGGACGCACGGTATTGATCCCTAAGACCGGAGATTTGTCAAGTCCAAAGAACTACAAGCCCATAGCTTGTTTAAACACCAGCTACAAGCTATTCACTGGCATCCTCAAAGAGAGGATATTAACATCTATCGAGCCGGAATGGAGTGCAATAGTTGAACAACGTGGATGCAAGAGAGGTCTGGCAGGTTGCAGGGAGGACCTGTTAATAGACAGGTGTATTACCCAGGACTCGATCAGGTATCGACGCAATCTGTCCATGGCTTGGATTGACTACCGTAAGGCATTCGATAACACGAACCATGAGCTACTTATTAAGCTCATTGAGTGCATGGAGGTGCATCCAAAAATAGTGAGATGCATAAAAGAGCTTATGCTCTTGTGGCGGACAAGGTTTGTCATAACATCTGACAAAAGGCAAGTGACTACAAGCTATATCACATATAAGAGGGGGGTCTTCCAAGAAGACTCTCTAAGTCCGATACTTTTCTGCATCTCCCTCTTGCCTCTATCTATTGTGCTCCGAGGCCAATGCTCTGGATACCTATGTAGCCCGCCGAACAAAAGAGAATATAAGGTCAACCACCTTTTATACATGGACGACCTTAAACTCTTTGCTTCCTCGAAAGAGGACCCTTAAACATCCTTGTGGAGGCGGTAAATAGGTACTCTAAAGCGATTGGCATGAGCTTCGGACTGGACAAGTGTGCCTGCGTCCACCTACGCCAAGGAAGATTAGAAACTACATCATCGCGTCACGATCAGGATGTTCAACTCATAGGCGGAAATACCATTCAACACCTTGGTATTGGACAAACATATACATATCTTGGAATACCGCAAGCGGAAACCCATAATGTGCGTGTGTTAAAAACGGCCCTTGGAAAAAGGTATCGCTAAATTCTCAGAAAAATTTGGGCTTCCGAATTATCTGAAAAGAATAAGATCCAGGCGACCAATATGCTGGCCGTTCCTATACTGCTCTACACGTTTGGCGCAGTGAACATACGCTTCTACTAAGAGAACATGCTGACAAGCCCCTTCATGGTAAATTCTACGGCATTATACGTAGAGAAGAGCTCTCGATGGGTCTGTCCAACATGTTTCTCAAGTCTGCTGGATTAAAATCGGAGACTGAGATTTCTTTTTGCCTGTCAGGATGGCGTTATAGACACCTTAGTTTACCGCGAGCGCATAATGCATATACCTTTAGGCGATACCAACTGCCGAGCGTGCAATCAAAAGCCAGAAACACTTGGACATGTTCTCAGTGGGTGCTCAAAATATGCACGATACGGGTACATATAGAGACACAATGCGGCTCTAAGAGTGTTATATTACCATCTGAGGCACTTCTATGGTGTTGATCTATTGCCCGTCTTGCCATACGCCCAGGGGGAACTCGAGTCCGTTGTGGAGAATGATCAGTGTAAGATCTACTGGAATTTCTCATTCTCCACCACTCAACGTATCAGTACTACGAAGCCTGATATTGTCCTCCAAGATCTGAAGAACAAGATCATTTACGTTATTTAATTCCGGCTTGCCAGCGTCAGGCGCATTCCATCGCGAACCGGATGCAAAAGGCTGTTCTTCTGGGATCACTTCATCTGGTCCGTCAACACTGTTCCTCATAACATTCTACAAAGATTGGTAGCTCTAAAAAAGTATCCAGAGGTGAAACTTCATCTCCAACTGTCTTGTCTGCCGCGTAAGATCATCCGCGGCTAGAGACCTGACTCCAAGGAACAGTGTTACCTGATGTTATCTCGCGTAAATTTCCCGCTCTTGCTTACCTTCTAGGAAAGAAGGAGCAGAAGCGGATGACGTACACGTTCCAGTTGCGTCGGGATTGGTTGCTTTAAAGAACCATGATCGTAGCTTCCGGAGCCTACAACTTCACACACACACACACACACACACACACACACATATATATATAATAATAAATAATATATAATAATATATATATATATATAATAATATAAACTCTGGGATACCGGGCGACCTCTCAGAGTATCAGCCTTATCCTTGCACGCGGGGCTCTACAAGGATGGACTAACCCTTTGCCCTAGCTGCTCGTGGGAACAACAATGACAACACCAAACATAGTTGTAGGAAGTGCGGTTCAAAACAATCGAACGCGCAGGGCTCCCGACAATGGGTCGGACAACAATGCCGATTACCCTAGAGTTGGGGGAGCCAATCAAGACGGAGTCAATGCGATTGACCGGCGGAATCTCATTACTTTTAAGTGGACGGATCGACTCAGGGACGAACTGCTGGAGTGTTATGATACCAGTATGGCCCCTGAATGAAAAGGTTACATGGCGCGACTGCATGCTCTGTGGTGCGAGAAACACCCAGAGCTCTCGGATTTTTCGCAAAAACGTCTGCGAAACCCTGCCGAGGACCTCCGGAAAAGGGGTTATATAAGCGGAGCTCCTACACAACCGCAGCCAGAACAAGCCGGCAACAGAGAAAGAGAGGCGACACTGAGACCAACCTCGAACAGGCATCCAATAGAGGAAGAACGATGCTTCAAGACCCGGAGAAACATCAACATTCAGGTTTCTCCCAAGCCCAAAGATCTGACTGAACTGGATGATGAGCTTCGTGGAGATTTTTCCCAAGAATCCGACCTCTGGGCTATCAATTGTAGTGTGTACAATGCAACGACAACTTTGGCAGATGCAAACCGTAAAACGAAATCAACGGTTTATCATAAGACCAAAAGACGAATGCATCAACTTAGCACAAAGATAGGCTGGGCAAGACAGTACGCGTCTCGCATTCAGTGTGTGATTGACTACATAACATCTGGCAGGACATTCACTGCCAAGGTTCGACAGTTCGCGCGCGAACTGCGGATCCGTCATCACACAATCAACAAGTCAAAGCTACTGACCATCAGGCAGCATATTGTTGACAGAATACGAGTACTATCTAACGCTAGGAGAAGTCTAGAGCGGAGAGAGAGGTGGGTCAGAGAAAATCAACAGTTTTTGTCTGACCCATCTCGACTCTTCCAAGACCCTCCAGTTACTGTCGACCATCCGCCCAAACCAGAGGAGGTCGAAGCATTTTGGAGAGAAGTCTACGAAGTCCAACATCCACTTAAAGAAGGCTCAAAGAACATAAACAGCTTCAAGGAGCTGTGCAATGCCCTCATCACAGCTGAGGAGGAATGCCCACCTATCACTATCGAGGAGGTGAACAACTTATTAAAAGGCATGAAGAACTATTCCGCTCCGGGACCAGATGGTATCAAGACCTTCTGGTGGAAGAAGTTTCCTTCAACCCACCAGCATCTGGCCCGAATTTTCACCTCATATCTAAAGTCGGAAGAGCCTATTCCGGGGTGGTTGGTGGAAGGGCGCACAGTGCTCCTGCCGAAGACGGGCAACTAAGCTGACCCTAAGAATTACAGGCCAATAACTTGTCTGAACACACTGTATAAGATCTTCACAGCTATACTAAATGATAGGATTGTTCTTACAATTGGACCTGTATGGCGAGAGATATATGAACAACGTGGCTCAAAGAAAGGCGTAGCAGGATGTCGGGACAACTTGCTCATCGATAGATGTGTCTGTAAAGACGCAGCATCCTATCAGCGATTTCTATCGATGGCCTGGATTGACTACCGGAAAGGTTTCGATTCAACCTCCCATAGACTTATCATCTGTCTGTTGGAAAGCCTAAAGGTTCATCCACACATCGTGAGGTGCATAGAGACATTAATGCCTCTTTGGAAAACCAGATTTACTATCTCATCTGGAAAACATCGTGTGATCACTACCAGTATCACCTTTCAGAGAGGTGTATTTCAGGGCGACACAATGAGCCCTCTCCTCTTTTGCCTCACATTATTGCCACTTTCTCTCGCACTGCGCCATTCCGAAGGGTATCTCTGCGGCAAACCTGGAAACCGAAAGCATAACGTCACTCATGTATTTTACATGGATGATCTTAAGATCTATGCTAGGAATCAAGAGAAACTACATCTAGCTCTGAAAATTGTCAAAGAGTACACTCAAGAGATTGGAATGGAATTCGGGTTAGAGAAATGCGCCAAGGTTAATTTGAAGAAAGGAAAACTTAATGGCATCCCCTAAGATCCTGAGCTCGTTGACAGAAGCGCTATACGACACCTTTGCGCTGGAGAGACCTATACATACCTGGGCGTGCCACAGAGCCGCATTCAGGACGTGACATCTATAAAGGATACTCTCCGATGCAGATACAAACGTCTCATCCGGCAGATTTGGTCTTCCGAACTGTCGGCGAGAAATAAAGTATCTGCAACGAACATGCTTGCCGTCCCGGTAGTACTCTATTCATTTGGAGTGGTTCCATGGACGAAGGACGAGCTCGGATCCCTTGATATCGGGACGCGAAAGGTTTTGCACATGAACAAGAGCATGCACCTTAAGTCTTCTGTTCCGCGACTTTACATCTCACGCCGCCTAGGTGTCATTTCCACTCTAGCATACCGTCGCCACATTTTGAGCCAAGACATTTCCGATGATAGCTGCAGAGCGTGTCATGCACACCCCGAGCATCTAGGACACATACTATCTAGTTGTCCAACTCATGCGAGAACGACCTACATCCAAAGGCACAATGCCGCACTTAGAGTGCTTTATTACCATCTCTGTCACTCTTATGGCATTAGCCCAAATACCTCTCCGCTAAACGCTCCTAGAGAAATAGAGTCAATTGTCGAAAAAGAGAAGTGCCGCATATACTGGAACTTCATATTCTCGACAATTTTTTCTGTTGCGCAGTCGAGGCCTGACATAGTTCTCCTTGACTTCGAGAAACGAACCATGTTCGTTATCGAATTTTCGGCACCAGCTGACAAAAACGTCACAGCCAAGGAGAAAGAAAAGAAAGAGTGGTATAAAGACCTTATGATCAAGGGTTTCGAAAGCCCGAGATAAGTCCAGCAAGGCCAGTAGGGTTACCTCTGAACTGTCCAAGGACCTTCCTATCTCATCCGAGCATGAAGTGTGTCAACTGCTGGAGACAGATCTTCTCTAATACCTTCGAAAGGTAAGGCAGAATGGTTATTGGGCGCAGGTCACCAAATGTATGTATGTATGTATACCATTAAACCATTTCCCTTTCAGGGTAGGCGTGACCCTACCCGATTCGGGTAGTGTTTCTAGGTTTTTCTTGTAGTTATAAATAACTACAAGTGTGGGCTCACCACACCCACGATGTGCCAACAACACTCAGTATTCTTGATTGGTCACCCATCCAAGTACTAACCGCGTCCAACGCTGCTTAACTTCAGTGATCTGACGAGAACTGGGGTTTTCAGAGTGGTATGGCCGTTGGCCATGATTTCGGACTATCGCATTTAGGAAGAGGACGAACAATACCTGATACCCATGTCGAGGGAAATTTTCCCTGCCTTAACGAGGTATTCATGATATTTAATAACGCAGGAAGGCACGAGGGTACACAAAGATAAACTGAGGAACTATTTATGCCATCCGATCCCGTAGCTGTGGAAGTGAACGATCTCATAGCGTGATACAAATGACTAAGATCAATTTCCTGGAATGCGAAAGTATTCTGTGAGTCAGGTACAAAGTTGCTAGCAGATAAGTGAAGGTGGCGGATTAGTGCCTCTGACGCTAACGCTGGCGGTATGGTATCTAGATAATAGTCATTAATGCTAGTGGGATCCATAGGTAGATCTCCCCAAGAAAAATGTCTTTGTCCTGACCAGACACCTGCCAGGTTTACCTTTTCCCACATGTGTTTGGATGAGGGTCTATCTGAGAGGCTAGCCAGATACCCGTTTTTTTTTGCGCCGTAGGGAGCCAGTTGCGAGGTTACGTAGGAGCACATATTTATCTCTATCTATGGCAGTTTTTGAAGTGCGCCATTTGGAACGAGCTCTGTCCCTAGCCCGGGCAATTTTCTTTACAGAGTCGGAGAACCAAGGCGGCCTGGGCCTAGCTATTCTAAAGCGACGTAGCTGGCAGAAACTGTTAATAAGGCCTAATGTTATTTGCGAAAATCGATCAACTTTCTCATCTAACGAGGAGAGGTTTAATATACTGGCCCAGTCCGCCCGACTTGCTGCCTCATTGAATGCTGTTTGGTCCACACGTTTGAAGTCCCTACCTATGCGGTAAACACTCGGTCTTGTTGATAGATCTAGGTTTATGTCGCAGAAAATCAAGTCGTAGTCAAATTTACCTGATAGCTTGACCACTCCCGAATCTAATAGTGAGAGATCGTCGCTTACAAAAATAAGGTCCAAAATCGAGTCTGAGCGGGTCGGTTCTTTGATAACCTGCCTGAGCGATAGAGAGCGTGATATGTGAAGTAACCTATCCCAGCATGTATGGGAGGTGTCCGCTGCATTGATATTAAAATCTCCTGAGCAAACCATGTGATTTGATTCACAGGTGGCACGAGCTAAGGCCTCTTCCAAATCACTGTCTTACAGATCTTACAAGTGGATCTTGTAAACAACACCACCTTTTTCAAATTTATCTAAAGGATCTTTGCAAAAAGTTATTGTTGAATCCATTTTAAATGGTATACAGAAAATAGTATGCATATTAAATTTCTTTAACATAAATTCAATAGTTTTCGAAATTTGAACAAAAAAAGGAAGAACAAAAGTATTAAAAAAACTATATTCTCTCAATTCCTTCTGATTATCTGTAGATGAAATGTTATTTTGTTTGTTTTTGATTTGCTGAATATTAATTGTGATATGTTTCTCAATTAATTTTTGTGGGTAATGATTAAGAAAACGCATATTTCTAACAATATTCAAATTCTCTTTGTGAAATGAAATGTGGGACAAACCTAGAGCTCTGTCAACTAAGTTTTCGATTACTGCAATGTTTTTTAAAAAGGATTAGCCGAAAAGAAATTTAAAATTCTACCTGAATATGTACTTCTCCTATACCAATTGGTAATAATATTGTCATTCTGACCTTTAATTACTTCTACGTCCAAAAAAGTTATTTTATTATTTTTCTCTATTTCATGGGTGAATTGAAGTTTTGGATGTAAACTGTTAAAAGCATCAATAACTGCCTGCAACTTTGCTAGAGGAACACATAATAAGGTGTCATCAACATACCGAAAGTAAAAGGGCAGAACAAGGAAACAAATTTTTGTTTTATTTTTAGGAATTGCAATAGGAGCATTTTGTGGTGGTTTTCTAAATTTGATCGTTAGATTCTTGTTTTATTTTCAGGAATTCTATACATTTACTTTAATTTATCACTAAGTGAAGTTCATTTGATTTGAATAAGTTCTTTAGGAATTACTGAATTCATATATGACGACGGTAGAGGAATTATTTTTTAAATAAAACCTTATGTTTTTTGTCAAATTGAACATAATTTAATTTTAGATATATCTATGAAAGAAAACTGAAAAAAATTCTTTTATTTGTTTATTGAGTTCAAATATAAGAAACAAATTATTTTATATATTTGTATTACCTACTCTACTATGTTTATTGATATTTAGTCAATAACAGATGAAAGTAGGACTGTACAGAGAGAAATTTTCATCATAAATTGATTATTTTTTTGATTGTTATAAACAAATTAATAAATAAAACTTGGATTTACTAAATTGTTGGTGTTTGAATACATTATTTACACAGATTTCGTCGTTGAATTACGTAAAAGCAATAGCTGATCATGGCCGAGAATTACACAAGAACAATTTTAATTGTTATAATCAATTGTCTTAAACAAATTAACCTATATTGCGTTTTTCAACTTGAAAATCTGTTATTTTTGTCACCGAAAAATTCGGCGTTTTGGTTCGAAAATTCAACTATTGTCTCATAATTTTAGTTCGAGCCTTGCGTCGTTTGTCAAAAATTTTTATTTTTTATTTCTCATGTTATTTTTTAAGAATAAAACAAAAACTATGCGTCCTATAAAAAAATGATAAATCACAAATTCGTAGATCTTTTTCAGGTACATGACTTTATAAATTTATCTTATTTTGAATCTTGCATAGTTTAACCACTAAATGGAATTTCCGATTATTTTTTTCGGTTGCTAAATCCGGAACTGTTGGTCAAAAAATTCTGGTTAAAGAATTGAATGTTTTTTCTCTAAGAACATGTGCCAAAGCGCAGCCAAATCCAATTAGTCTTTCAAAAGTTATCCGTTATACTGACGGCGACAACGACAGACAGACACCATCGTAAAACCTGTTTTTGTTCGGATTCAGGTTTGCGACTTTCTTTAATTTGATTGGTAAATAATAATAACATCGTGCTAAATATATCATTTTTTTTAAGTGTAATAGAAAACAAAAACAATTTTTTACGTCCTACGCAGTCTTTAAATTATAAGCACTGTCTATGGTTACGGAATTTTCCGTAACTCTAATTCCCTTTTCCAGCTCGTTCAGGGCTAACGTTACGGAGAATTCGGTGATCATAGAAAGTGCCCAAATTATAATATAAAATTAACATTACTAAACAAATTTTATTTAACATAGTACTTATAAGTTTCTTCAAAAGTTGTAGTCAAGAGATCTTAGATACATGGGGTCCATCAATCTAGCACCTCCACGATCGAAATTTCAGAATTTCACCTCCCTTATGTGTAATAAACCACCCCCTCGCTAAAAATAAAATCTGCAAAAAATAGAGTGCATCAGAATTTGGTGCTTATTTTAGGCTCTCCAATGTACAAAAATTGTAAAAAATCACCCTCATGTATAAAAAAACCACCACATTCGTGAAAATTCAAACCTGGAAAAAATAAAATAAAATGTAGTATTGGGCTTTTATGGATTTCTCGAATGCTCGAAGAAAATTTCCCAAAAACTTATTGAGACTGTTTCATTCCAAAAAATATTATTTTCTGGCAAAATCATCTCTACGCGGTAAGAATAGGGTGCTTTTTGCGAAGAGATTTAGAACCCAAAAATTAAAGTCGGTATTTTTGAGGAGTTCGAAAATCAGAGACTGTGCTGATGCTGTTCAAGAAAATCAGTTTAGGTCTCTGATTCGCGGGCTTCTCAAAAAGACCAACTTCGTTTTCGAGGTTTCAACACTTAACGCTAAAAACCAAACCTACAATACAACATGAGTGTGACTTTACAAAAAAATGATCTTTTTTGGAAATTTACAGTGTCAATATACTCTCTGATTTCTAGTCCTGCAAAATTTCAACTCAAATTTTCTACTTAAGGGTTTGACTTGATAGAGGTAGGGCTGGTTTTTGGAAACATTTTTTGCGCGTTCGACAGCCCAAAAAAAGCCCAATACAACATTCCACTTTATTTTTTCCAGGTTTGAGTTTTTACGAAAGGGGTGATTTTTTGTACCTAGGGGTAAATTTTGAAATTTTTGTGTGCATTCGAGAGCCCAGAATAAGCCCAAAATTCTGTTACAATTTGTTTTTTCCAAGTTCGAAATTTTACATAGGGGGTAGTTTTATTTTTTTTGAGGTAGTTTTTGGAAATTGGTTGTTGGTGCGTTCGAGAGCTAAAAAAAAGCCCAACATTCTGCCGGAATTTAAATTTAATTTTTTATAATTTTTTTAGACTGTAGGTGCTGGCTTGTCTCAAGTCAGCACCTTCACTCAAAACTTGAAATGCCAAAAAAAGTTGTGGAGCCCAAACATCGGCAGTTCAGCCCAGAAGCAGCCCAAAAATAGTTCAAGATTTTGGTACAAAGAAATTTGGGAATTTTTATCGTGGATATATTTTCTAGCAAAAAGATTAATTTCAAACCAAAACAGTTGCATTCTCACTCAATAATATTAGATTTCTGTCAAAAGTGATTGGTTTCTTAAAATCCTTCAAGCTGAATGGTATTATTTCAAAAAATTTTGAACAATCTTTCAAACAGAAAAAATTGGCTTTCAGAGTTTTTCCGAGATTGTTAGAAATTTTTAAATTTATTCATAATTTATTTGGAAATTAATTTTTTTCAAACAAAAAACATTTAAAATGTTTTCAGGAATCTAAAAAAAAAACCTTTGTATTCTCTTGAAATCATTCAAAATTCTTCCAAAGCTTTGAAATATTTTTTTTAATCTTCAAATTTTAAATTATTTTTAAATCATTATACAGCTATCAAATCTACTAAACACCTTTTTCAATGTTTTTGACAATCTTTTGAAATCTTGTATAATATTGTTGAATATTCTGGTAAAATTCACAGAATCTTTAACGTTCTATTTCGGAACCTTTAAAAATCTACATTTAAAGTTTCAATTTCTATACTTTTGAAGATTTTCAATAGAAAAATCTTGAATTTCAATAATGTATAAATAATTTATAAATTCGGATAAATTTGATAATCAAAAGTCAAGCTTTCAATTTCAGATCTTCCCAATTAAAGAAACTTTGAATTTAAATCATCAAAGTTAACGCATTTTAAACTGTAAACAAAATTTCTTAAATTGAAAATCTCTAATAACTTTAGATAACTTTTAAATGTTAACCTTAAACGTTGCATGATTTCTCTACGTAAATTTCGAAAATTCCTTAATTTTAGAGATTTGTAATTTAGATTTCTTCAATTTTGAAGAGATACAATCAAAAACTTTTTGATTTTAAAAATTTGTATATGAAAATTCCCAAATTGAGATGATTTTGGTAACGAAAAGTCGAGTTTTCAATCCTAAATCTTCAATGATTCAAACGATTTGCAATCTACATTTTTTTAATTTTGAGTATTTAAAATTTGAGACTCTTTAATATTTAAAGCGCATAGTAGAAAATGATGATATTATTCTATTTATTATTTTTTTTTAATTCTTATAATTTAACGTATAGAATTCCTAAAAATAAGAAAAAGAGTCCAACGACCAAATTTTGACAACGACCATAAAGTGCTCCTATTGTAATTTGAAAAAAAAAAATTCATTTTTTTGTTAAGCGTAAAAATGCTTAATGAACTTTTTTGTGTAAGCTCGAAGTCAATCTCTGACTTTGAGCGCTTTATTTGCGTTAATGAGTACAGGTCTAGAACTAAACTCCTCAGGGAGGCGGCGCTTTATGTATGCTAATTAGATGTAGAGTGGGGGTAATTGTCAACTCTTAACAACCCCCTTTTTAGATTGAACTTAGTCTCTAAGTTTTGTTTTTTATCTTTAAAGGTTTGGTTTTTTGAACTATGCTACATGTTTCGTAGTTTCACAATGATTCGGTAGTTGGTTGGGTTTGGTAAGTTACAATATGGGATTGGTGGACTACTTTATTCCTATTACTGAATAATTTGATTGTTTTCGGAAAGCATCCCTTTATGCAATCGAGGATGCCTAATTTACCTAAAGTATACAGTGTTCCTAGTGCTAAAGCGGCGTAACCTAAATATTGTAACCATTCTAAACTAGTTTCTTTCCAAGTACTGAGCCTTCTGTGGGTGGCAATAGTATGCAGGATATTTTCGGTGTGGTCTAGGCTAATTCTGGCTTGCTTAAGTTCTTCGTGTGATATTTGTTTTGGAAGTTGTACTAATTTTTGTTCTAACCTGTCAATGTCTCTTTGTTCAAAATTTATCTCGTATGTTACATTCAGCCATTGCGTCATATGAGTTTCATATGATTTTTCTATTTCTAGGGTATCGTAGCTGTTGTACACTTTGCATCCAAATCCTGTAAGTTTTTGGGGTTCCGAAATTTTTTCTGTTTCAACTGAATCTTCGCAACTTATGTCTAAGTCTAATGGTTTGGAGGGTACTATAATATAACCATTTATTATAGGTATGAAAGTTTCCTTGTGTAACAGTTCAGGTGACTGATTACATTTGTTTTCTGAGTATCCTCTAAGTAAACTGGCTTCGCAAGATTCGCTATCCATTAACTTGACATTAGGTTGGTTTCTTCTACATATTTTATATAAGTCTATCTGTTTACATTTGTCAATGGTCTGTCTGTCGGTTGGCACGTAAGAGTCTCGGTACTTAAAGATCATGTCATAGTCGGGGACTATTGATATGTGGACTTTATTCACTTGTATCGGGATAGGGACTATTCTTTGCAAGGAACCTTCTTCTTTCTCAATTACCGGTATCTCCAGTATGTATGTAAATAGGCCTTGGATTACTGCTACGGAGAGGGTATTGATGTCTATAATGTGCTGGTAGTTTTCTTCTTCATTGTCAAAATGGTAGCGCGTACGTTGAGTTGTCGCGAATTCTGTAATGGTTTCTTTCAACATTTTTGGTGTTAAAATTTGGGGAGGTACTATCCCGTGCTTTCCGTCGTTTATGGCGTTGATCGCTGTTTCAATATCCTCGTTTGTTTCATTTAATAGTTTTGCTGCTAGTACTAATTTTGAGTTGACAAAACTATTCTTTGTTGCAGCATTCAGTCCGAAGGTGATGTTTCTTATAAACTGTCTGTCGGTATTCTCTTTTTCAGCTATCCATTTATGGTCCGTTGACGAGGAGTCTAAGATTATTTTAAGTATTTTTGTGTGATTTGACAGGATGCTAGCTATGTTTTTGTTATCTGTATAAATTGTGTCAAATTCTGTGTTAATTTGTTTCATGTCGGATTCGCTCAATGCTCCGAAGAGAGTTTTGGATATATCACCCACAAAATTCGCTAATCCTCTTTTTTGACGTTGTTTGCCTAATAACTTGTGTAGAATATTGTTTTTACTAGCTAGTCTATTGTAGCGACTCCTAACCAATTGGACTTCATAATAAGGTGTGCATTTCTTGTTACAGGCTAGTTCTGCCATAGTAATGGTGGTGTCGATGGTTTTAATCCGGTTTTCGGTGGATGCCATATTGATAGCTATAACCATTTTCCACTTTTCATGAAACAAGTGTACTTTAGAGATTTCCTCGATGTAGACGTTTCCTTGAATTTTCTCGAGGGTGTAGTTAGCACTGATGATCGGTGCTAGGGCCAGCAGAAAGGTCCAGAAGGGTGTCATTATCGTATGTGAAATAGGGCATTGTCTGATTGATATGAATTCGGATAATCTTGTCCTTACTTCTTATTCGTAAATTATTATTGTCTAAGTAGTCAATAACTCCAAAAGGGCCTTTCCAAGAGGGGTCTAGTTTGTTAGACTTAGTATTGTTGATGATGTTTACAGTGTCTCCTGGTTTGTATAGGGGGTGTTTGTGAGTGATATGTTCATCGAGTCTTTTCTTCGTTTTTTCCGTTTCTATTCTTTCTCTAGCCCTTCGTAGGTTTTCTTCGTGTTTCTTTTTCCACTTTCTCACTAGTTCCGGATACGTCAAGGTTGGTGAATACGCTACCGATGATCGTATGTTGGCTTCTCTTCCAAACATAAGTTCAAAGGGTGAAAATCCTGTTGTTTGGTTCTTCATTGTGTTGATTGCAAAGTTAATAAATTTCAAATTGTCATCCCATTCATTGTTTCTTTCTGAGATGCTTGTTTTGATTAGGTTCCCTTGGGTGGAGTGCATTCTTCCGATGCTTCCGTTGGACTGCGGATGAAAAGCTGTTGTTTTTACATGAGTGATTTTTAATGCTTCTTCAAACTGTTGCATAATTTCTGAAGTTTTTTCCCTGGTCTGTTAGGTTTTTTTTGGTGCTCCGAAGATGTAGATGTAGTGATCGAGCAGCCCTTCTATTATTGAACTAGTTGTCTCTTTAGCCATCGGGATTAACACCGTGTAGCGGGTTAATCTATCTCGTAGGCTCAGAATATATTTGTTACCTTTTACTGTTTCGGGTAATGGGCCGTATATATCTAGGGCTATTTTTTCATTGTGTATCAGAGGAATGTCTGGTATAATTCCCTCAGCTTGGTTCTTGATTCTTGTGGTTTTTTGGAGTTGACAGATAGGGCATGTTTTGACGTACTTTTTAATGTCTTCATCCATACCTATCCATTGTCCTATTTTCTTCGCTTTTTCAATGGTATTCTTTTCCCCAAGATGTTCCGCATGTGCTTCTTTAATGATATTAGTTTTTCTTCTTTCGTTAATTCTCGGGTATTGTTGAAGCATAGGTGAAATCCTAAGTGGGGATACAAGTTAGATAGGTATTCCATCATTTCCTGTATCAGTTCCTTTTCTATTGGTGTAAATAGTGGGTCACCGAATATAAATCTTAGAAATGTTCGTTTTTTGCTGATAGTTTCATCGATGAACCAGCCTAGTTTCCGTAAAGAATCTTCTTCATTATATTTTGGCATGTCTTCTTTGTTTATTACTTTCCAGAGTTATCCGACGGCGCACAGTGGGCTTTTTTGCAAAATTTACTTTCAAAACCTAATATCTCTCGAACGAATGGACCTAAATGGATGTTCTTTGAACGAGATTAAAGCTTAATAAATGCACAATAGGGGAAAATTAAAGAGAACAGTTTTCCCGAATTTCCCAACCTGGAAAATGCGGGAAAAGTCCGTCATTTTTTAACAAAAATTACAAAATTGTACTAGAATTACAAACAAAAAAGTTTTGTTTAGTGGAAGACATCATATTTCATAGATTTTTTAATGCTGAATCTAAATCTGCCAGGAAAAATAGCGTAGCGTTTTTCCTTTCCGAGAAAAATGCGGTTAAATATGAAAAATCCAATATGGAGAGACACAAGTCGGAAACATGATGGTTACTTAACGAAGTTTATTATCTTTAGGTTTTTAGGGTCGCTGAATTCAAATCTGACGTCAGAATTACAAAATAAAGAATGGCGGATGCAATATGGCGGAACAAAAGTTTTGAAAAATTTAAGAAAATTGACAAAATTGTCCATATTTACGTTTTCGAGGGCTCTCAATCCAAATCTGACGTCAGAATTTCAAAATAAAAAATGGCTGATCCAATATGGAGGAACAAAAGTTGGAAAAATGTAGGCAACTTTAAAAAATTGTCCATATTTACGTTTTGGAGTTTGCTGAATCCAAATCTGGCATCAGAATTAAACAATGAAAAATTGCGTATCCAAAATGGCGGAACAAATATTGAGAAAATTCTATTTTTAAAATTATTGCATGAATACAATTGTAGTTACAGACACGTTACATTTAATCGACATATGTCCTAATCTCAAATACCTATTTTCTCCAATAATCAATCTTCATCACTTAAATTTATATCAACGCTTAAATTTCCATTACTCAGGGAACTGGCATCACTTTCGTCATTCTCTTCTTCTATATTTGCACTGAAAACATATTTTTAAGGAATTATCACAAAATGAATGTATCAATTTTGTTGTGAAAAACGTAAAAAATTATAAACAAGAAGCCGAAGAAACAAAAAAAAGAGTAGAAATAACATAATCTTTGGCGACAAACTTCACGAAATATCGTAACAAATGCATTTTATTTTTCGATTTTTGTTTCACTAAATCCGACCTATCATTTTTAATTTTTAATTTTGAAATTTTAACATCGGATTTGGATTCAACGACCTCAGAAACGTAAATGTGGCTTATTTTGTGAAGTGGCCCAAATATCAATTTTTGTTCCGCTATATTGGAACCGCAATTCTTAATTTGGAAATTCTAACGTCATATTTGGATTCAGAGCCCTCGAGAACATAAATGTGGACAAGTTTGTCAATTTTCCTAAATTTTTCAAAACTTTTGTTCCGCCATATTGCATTCGCCATTCTTTATTTTGTAATTCTGACGTCAGATTTGGATTCAGCGACCCTAAAAACCTAAAGATAATAAACATCGCCATGTTACCATCATGTATCCGACTTGTGTCTCTCCATATGGGATTTTTCGTATTTATCCGCATTTTTCTCGGAAAGGAAATACGCTACGCTATTTTACCTGGCAGATTTTAATTCAGCATTGAAAAATCTATAACATATTATATCTTTCACTAAACAAAACTTGTTTCTTTGTAATTCTAGTACAATTTTGTAATTTTTGTTAAAAAATGACGGTCTTTTCCCGCATTTTCCAGGTTGGGAAATTCGGAAAAACTTTTCTCTATAATTTTCCCTTATTGTGCATTTAATAATCTTCAATCTCGTTCAAAGAACATCCATTTTGGTCAATTCGTTCAAAAGATATTAGGTTTTGAAAGTAAATTTTGCAAAAAAGCCCACTGTGCGGCGTTGGGTTTCGTTTTTAATTTTCCTTGCGTTGGGTTCAATCGCCATGTCAGAAAATCGTTGTAAAGTTCATTTTGTTGAGGTGTCTCGGATCCAGATGAATTATTGGGATCGTCGTTACTCTCTACTGAATCGCACATTCTTCTGACTGGGATTTCAATTTTTTCTTGTAGTATTTCGTCTTTGATGATAGTGGGGCGTTTAACTGATGTACCCAAATAATAGATTTAAGACTTTCACGATGATCCATTATAATAAATTTAAATTAAAAATTCAAAGATTTTTCGGGTTTCAATCGTGTGCGAAACTATGAATGTTGCCGACGTTTCGTGAACATTGCAGTTCACTTCTTCAGGGCTGACCTGAAACTGAAGTCTCAGGTCATGTTGTTCTTAGGTATGTATTCTCTACGATGCCTGTGATTGGCCAGAGCGCCCCCTGGTGTGGGCTGGTTGAACTTGATTGGCCAATCAAGTCTTTCTTAAAAAACCCGGGAGGACGGAAAGCCAAATCGGATTGGTATTATATCCATTGTCCCTATTGATGTTATTAGGGTGTTTTAAGATTTCGATTGCTTCTCTATGCTTTCTTGGAAATTTATTGTACGTTTTTGCGATTACGGTTGTTTTTTCAAATAAAATGCTATGTCCTGTTTCAATATGATGCTCAGCTACTGCTGATTGCGTGAAATGTTTAAGCCTGACTTTACTCTCATGTTCTTTTACACGTTGACTTACCGCCCTCCCGGTTTCTCCAATATAGACTTTGCCACAAGAACAAGGGATTTTATATATTCCCGGATCACTGAAAGGTTCTTTTTTATCTTTAGGGTTGTTTAGAAGTTGTCCTATTTTTGCAGGTGGTTTAAATATGGTTTTGATGTTGTGTTTGTTGAGAATTCTTCCTATTTGTTCTGTGATACCTTGAATGTAGGGTAGGGTGGTGGTCATTTTTCTCTCTCTTTCTTCAGTAGGTTGTGTTGACTTGTTTTGTTGAGTGTATTTTCTTATCGCTTTATTAATTTGTTTGTTTGTGTAATCGTTTTGTATTAGGGATCTGTTTGTATGGGTAGGTTTTCTGTAAACTTCATGTCCTAATGTGTTATCAGATCGTTTGTAAACTAGTACGTCCAAGAAAGGCAATTTTCCGTTTTCTTCTATTTCCATGGTGAATTTGATATTAGGGTGTAATTGATTGATGAAATCGAAGAACTTGTGTAGTTCATCAAGTCCATGTCTCCAGATGACAAAAGTGTCGTCAACGTAACGGCACCAAAATTCCGGTTTAAGCTTGGATTTGTTAAAAATTTTTGTTTCTAGATTTTCCATGAAGATGTTGGCTATTACAGGTGAGATTGGAGATCCCATTGCTGCTCCTGAGGTTTGTTCATAGAATTCTTTATTGAAAGAGAAATAGGTATTAGTGAGACAGTGTTCTATCAATGGTGTGAGATTGGAGGGGAAGTTTGCAAAGGATTTGATAATATCGATTGTATCAGAGATTGGTACTTTTGTAAAGAGAGATACTACGTCGAAACTCACTAGGATGTCTTGGGGTTGAATGTGAATCTGTTGTATTTTTCTGATGAAGTCAAAAGAGTTTTGGACGTGTGTGATGGAGTTTCCTGTAAAAGGATTCAGTTTTTTGGCGAGAAAGCGTGCTAGGTTGTAAGTTGGTGAGTTTATTGCGCTGACGATCGGTCTGAGTGGGATGTTATTTTTGTGAATTTTTGGGAGTCCATAAAGTTTTGGAGAGATGGGATTAGTAGGTTTTAATTTAAATTTTGTTTCGCTGTCAAGATTTGAGTCTTTTAGAAGGGTTTTTGTTTTTCTGACTATTGTTTTTGTAGGGTCTTTTTTAAGTTTTTTATATGTATCGTCAGTGAGAAGGTCCATGATTTTGTTGTTATAGTCTTCTTTATTCATTATTACTGTTGTATTTCCTTTGTCTGCGGGTAATATTATGATGTCTTCATTCTGATTGAGTTCTTTAATAGCTGTTTTTTCTTGTTTTGTTAAGTTTGAGGAGGGAAGTTGGGCTTCACGTAAAATGTTGGCCGTCCTACGACGTATGTCATTCGCTTGTTCGGGCGGAAGGGTATATATTGTGGATTCCAAATTACTGATAATTTCTTCTTTCGGGATTTTGGAGGGAGCTACTGCAAAGTTATGTCCTTTAGATAAGGCTGAAATCATTTCATTGCTGAGAGGATGGTTGGAGATGTTTTTTACTGTGTTAGTTAATGGTGCGTGCCTTACTGGAAGTAATTTGTCAAATTTTGTTTTTTGTTTTTGAGTGCAAAAATCTTTAATCCGTTGGGATTGGTCAAATGATATGCGGTCCAATGTGGACCAAATGTCAAATCTGAGAGTGTTTGATAGGAAAAGGTGAAGTTTTAATAGTTTTTTGGAGGTAGTGTGCAAGGCAAATTTGGTATGTTGTATTCTTTTTTTCAAGAGAAGCAAACTTGTTTTATGTAGAATTGATTTGGATTTAGATGTTCCTAAATGGTTTTTTAACTGTAAGAAATTTGGGACGATGTTATTGTCCCTACACCGTTTTAAGAAAGCTAAAGATGTTAGTAGCTTACCTTGAGAAGACCTGAGCTTACTGAAAGTGTTAGTTTTAGTAAGAAAACTCTCCCCGTAGAGTTCTTTAATAATAGATTTAAGATTTTCACGATGATCCATTATAATAAATTTAAATTAAAAATTCAAAGATTTTTCGGGTTTCAATCGTGTGCGAAACTATGAATGTTGCCGACGTTTCGTGAACATTGCAGTTCACTTCTTCAGGGCTGACCTGAAACTGAAGTCTCAGGTCATGTTGTTCTTAGGTATGTATTCTCTACGATGCCTGTGATTGGCCAGAGCGCCCCCATAGAGGGCGTTGAAAGGTGATTGGGACTCTCTTATTATACCTTTTTTCAGTAATTCACTTGTTTCGTTAAGTGCCAATTCCTTGTGTTTTTTGGGTAGTTTATGGGATCTTAAGTTGATAATTTTTCCTGAGTTCAGGATTATTTCATGTTCAGTTACATTTGTACAGGGTAGGGGGTCTCCATCTAAAGTAAAGACTTCTGAGTATTGAGTCACAATTTCTTTTATCCGTTCTCTAATTTGTGGTTCGATATATTTTAGGTTCAGGCAATTTTGAAGTTTTTTCAGTCTTTTGAAGTAGTTTGAAGGGTGATCACCCCCTTTTCGGGCAAGATCGACGTTTCGTGATCCTATAGACATAATTCTGCTGAATTTAATTTTCTCTTGTATTTTGATGGGTTTCTGGGAATAGTTATAATATGGTATTTCTACCTTATTATTGTATATTGTGTATAGTCCATCAGGAATTTCTTTCTGATCTTCTACCCAAATTACTTGATTTTCTTCGTCGGGTACGTTGATTTTACAGATTTTTGTTGAGTTTCCTGGTAGGTAGTCTCCATCGAAATGTAATGGTAGTTTCCATTTGTCGATTATCAAATCAGTTTTTGTAATAGCATATCTGGGGTATTTGTGGAAGAATGGCAATCCTATTATTCCATCTTCTAATAATGGGAAGTTTTCTTCTACTATGTGGAATAGTTGTTTTTCCCAAAATACTGCAGATAAGTGGCTTCCGTAGTTTCGTGGTGATCGTCTCCCATTGAGAATTTTTTATAAAACATAAAGGTTCCTTGGTCGGGTTGTAAATGGTTTCTCTTAATTATGTTTATTGTTGCTCCGCTATCTCCTAATAATTTGTATATTGATCCGTCGCTTCTTCTTCTTCCATGTATTGATTGTAATTTTCCGGATAATTTAGATATTCTGCTTGGTCCTCGTAATGTATGTGCTCCTGGATTTCCTCCGTTGTCATCTCCTCCCTTTCTAAACATTCTTCTTGGGGTTCCTGATGTTTCTGAATAGTTTTTACTTCCGGTGGTCTTTTTTGGAACTGTCCCAGTTGATAATTTTGGGATTTTGAAAAACATTGGGATGCAAAATGACCAGGTTTTCCGTACTCTAGCCTGTTGGGGTGTGGTATTTGCTGAAGCTCTAGTTGTTATTGGCCGGGGTTGGAATTTAGTAGGTTGTCTAGGCACTTGGATTTGTCTAAGTATTCTATCTTTATTTTTTTCTCGTTGCCAAGCTTCCGCTTCCAGTGTTTCTTGCAGGGCTTTTGTTAGTGTGGTAGGATTCATTGGTGTAACATGTGACGAAATATCGTCTCTTAAATTCATTATGAATCTTTTGATCGCACTGTTCTCTTCTATCTCTAGGGCCATTTTCCTTTTCGTTCCGGAAGGGTATTCTGCTTCTACCGCGTACACAAGGTCCTTATAGGTTTCTCTGAAAACAAGGCTAAAAGTTTGAACCGTGTTTCCTTCCTGTCTAATTGCGTTCAATTTAGCTATGCACAATTCAATTGAGGTTTGTATTCCCAGGTTTGTTTCTAAATCTGAGTATAATTCTTCATAACTTCCTATTGAGATGTGTCGTATAGCTTGTTCGGCGTTATCTCTTATTTTTTCAGCTATTACAAAATCGAGAATTAAGTCATGATTGTCACAGCGTAAACGAACTCTTTTTACGCTTTTCATCCATTCGTGGATACCGGCATCGTTAGTTCCATTAAGGGTTTTAATCGTTCTTATCATATCCTTTGCTGGTGCTACGGGGAGTTATTATAGGGGCTGTTCTAGTGGGCAGCTCATTGGGTCGTTCCGTTGACATACTTCTTGGTAGTGGTGGATTCGTGAGTGCAGTTTGCTGAGAGATTGGCTGTCTGATTTCTAATATCGAAAGCTCGGTGGATTGTGGGAGCTGTTGTCTTATTCCTCATCTAGGGAATTTAGTTTTTTGAGCGTCAGGATCCGAATCGTCGTCCGTTATAATTGCTGTATTTTTTGCAACTTATTTAATTTCCCGTCTCCTGTTGTGATTTTCATCGTTAAGTGTGGCGAGTTCTTCCTTCGTTCTGGAATTCTCGAGTCTTAACGCTTGCATTTCCAATCGCAATTGCTGAATGGGATCCAGAGTTAATAAAGAATCCGGTGCTGTGTGCGTTGGAGATTGTGCTCTCGATGTGGGTTGAGTGTTGTTGGGGGAGGTCATTGCCGTAAGGAATAAAGGAATCAGATCGTGTGATGAATCAGAAGTATCGTTAGTATCGTCAGTCGCGTAAGTTACACCGTTGTTATCTCGATACTTTGCGTACGCCAACGTAAAATATCGTTCTCGCTCCTGTTATCTGATACGCGAGGTTATCGTTTGCTTTGGACGTATAGTCTTTTAAGACAGTGCAATGCAAGGATATCGTCTACTACAATTTCTCTTATTCCAAAGTAATGGTTTCTATTATTGTTGAGGAAAGGCAGTGCTCTGGAGCACCAGGAGTATACCTTACCGGAATTGCAAAACTTCGCCTCGCCTAACGTGAAATTAACTTTGATTTCACGTTAGTCTCCTTCCTCAGACAGCAAGGAGGACTTATTCTCTTTGCAAATCGATACGATTTGTTTTTTATTTAAATGCTTACTTTTCCGAAATTCGCTGGATGGCTTGATCCTTTATGGTTGGCAGCTGGGAGTCCGTGGAGTTCCTCGTTGTTAACCTGGATTTGGGCGTTGGCCGATGACTGGTCGTCGGTCTTCCAAGCGTTGTTACGCAGATGCGTCTTCCGCCTGATTGCGGGCCTCGTTCAATTTTTGAATTTCGGAAAAACAGTGGTTTTACGTTGTATAGCGGCTACTCAATTCACCAAATATTTTTAACCACAGTTTTCCTACTTTTCAGGTTGTCGGGTCACCCGTAGGTAGATCCGGAGTTCAAGTGAATTTCGTAAAATTCTGACCCTTCTCGTCTTAAATGAATTCCGTAGAATTCCTTTCCAGGATTCGTCACAAGAATTGCTTTTATAGGATTTCTCTATGGTATCCGTGGATACAGAAATCGGAAGAGCAATCCTGGCAGGATCACCAAAATGTTAAGCGTAAAAATGCTTAATGGACTTTTTTGTGTAAGCTCGAAGTCAATTTCTGACTTCGAGCGCTTTATTTGCGTTAATGAGTACAGGTCTTGAACTAAACTCCTCAGAGAGGCGGCGCTTTATATATGCTAATAAGACGTACAGTGGGGGTAATTGTCAGCTCGTAACATTTTCTTGGACAAAAAATTAAAAAGAGGAAAGAAAAATGAGAAAGCAACCATCCAATTCCCCTTCCTTCCCTTTTTTTATTTCTTTCGTGTTTTTTATTTTTATTATTATCAAATCACAACACCTAAGATCCAAGTGAAAAATGACCTTCAACCCAAGTCAGCTAAATTCAATTTAGGAATTTTAAATTAGATTGAAATCAAATTCAAAATCCTATTTAACGTCCAATACTCAAGTCAATGTATAGAATTCCTGAATTCCTTTCCTCTTTTTTATTTTTTGTCCAAGGAAAAAGGAATATTTGTTTTCAAATTACAATAGGAGCATTTTATGGTCGTTGTCGAAATTTGATCGTTGGATTCTTGTTTTTATTTTCAGGAATTCTATACATTAACTTGAGTATTGAACCTTAAATAGGATTTTGAATTTGATTTTAATTTAAGTTAAAATTCCTAAATTCAATTTCTTATAATTTATTATATGTGCAGCATATGTGCCTGTATAGAAAAAACAAACTTTGCAGTTGAATTTTGGTCCTATTTCAGAAACATTCCCGACTCTGCAACTAGTTTTAAATAATACCAAAGTTAGATAAACATGATGTTTGTGCCGATTAAACGTGACGAGAATTCCATACTATAATTCAAACTCAAGGATTTCCATTTAATCGCGACAATTCCAAGCGGAAATATATATTTATTAGATGTCAAACTGAGGCATTCTGATAAGCTGTCACATTTGGTATTAGAAAGAAAATCATGGGACAAAAGTACGCGAAAAGCGAACGAAAACACAGGAGCTTCAATTTTGACAAAGTAAATGAAAGAATTTGAAGAGCATTTTATATTTTAATTTATCAATTGCGTGAGACAACATTTTTTCTCCTTTCTTTTTTCTGTCTTTTTCGTTCCTTTATTAAAATATTCTAGTATATAATATATTTATGCTAAGTTTAAAAATTGACTTATTTTTATTCCTTTTTACAGAATTGATAAGTTCCGCACAGCCACCAGTCAGGACTTTGGCGTATTTATTTCCTGAATCCGAGCAAAACGGTCACCTGCCTCCTGTCGAAGTATATAGAGATGACGCAGTTGTTAGTAGTAGTGCATTCATACATGCATGTGGGCACAATCTGCATAATCCAAGCCGTTCCCCTTTCTTAGCAAGGGATCATGTCATCTTTGCATGGAAGGAAGATCATTCGAACTTTGCTGATTACCTCCAGGGAGAATATATTGAACCGTTATGGAAATTATTTTCTGAGCATCGAAGTGAAAAATTTTGGGTATTTGACACAAGTAATAGCCAGTGGGTAGCTCTGGATGAATTTGAATTTAAGAAATTGGGTTTCGGCTATTATTATCCACTTGTTAGATTTCAACAAAACCTTGCTCGTGTATATACGCGATCAACGGACCATCCAGAAGCAGACGTACGAGCAAACCATGTTGCATTCTTAAGAGCGAACGTAGTAGCAGACAGGTTACAAGGCCCTGAAGCCGCAAAAATTAAGGAACTGGAATCACACTATGCTGCTAGCGCGAGAACAATCAGGGCAAGATACGTAGCGGCATATAATCTTGTATTCGATCAAACTTGGAGTCGGTATATATAGCACTTTAGTTATAAGTTACAGTGAAAGATATAGTCAATGGCTCATACTTTTTATAGCTCTAATCTTCAATTAAAATCAAAAGTCAGCCTATATGGTCACCACATTCAGACATCACGCATTCTTGCACACTTTTAACAACGACTTATTGACATGAAATAAATATAAAAAAAATAACATGAATGCTCAAGTGATGTTACACACGATGCCTTAATAATTGTAAATAATTCATCAAGCCTAGAATAAGAGAAAATTACAATTCCGCATGCAATATTCTGTATACTGTTAGTCTTAAGTCCACTGTACTATACACAGGTTTTACTGCGATTTTCCTCGTGTACTATAAAAATATTGTAGGTGAATGCTAGTGCAGTTATTTTGGAAGACGGGCGCAGCCGCTGGGGTGTAGAGTTAGTTATATTTTCCTAGGGTGAGGGGGGGGGGAGGGTACCCGATTAATTGTGAATTCGGTAAAAATATGGGTCGTGTCGCGTAAGTTGTACCTGACTTGTGAGAAATAAGAATCGTTCGAAAACAAGAGAAACTAGTTGTGAAATTTTCCGAAATCAACACAAACCACGTATCATGTCCGCCTCGTTTTGAATGGAATCCCTGCTGAAACTGAGAGAGGGCTCTGATTAGAGACTTCTTGGCGGTAAATTTGAAATCTTAAGTAAACCGCTATTCAAAATACACTTGCAGACATTCCACTCAAAGCGAGGCGAACCTCACAATTACTCTATGTTACCTATACAGTTAGAACGATGTATTAGTGACGCGGATAAACTTGTCAAGCTACAAATATTTATTGTAATAATTGATTTAGAATAAAACAATATTAACTATAATATTCTCATGTTTCACTTATTTTGTCCAAATTAAACACGTGCTTTGTTTGCAATTTTGCAATTTTGAAAATGTTGTTATACAATCTGAATAATTTATCTTATTATAAAAGACTTATTAGGGAAATGTATCATATTGCTCATATAATGATCGATTATTATCAATTGATAGCGAGGATTCTTTACGGATTAATAGGCTGTTACTTTCTTGAAGAAAAACGAAATTTGTTCTATTCTATGAATGCATAAGATAATAAAAATATGTGAAAAAATTATTATTAACAATAGAAATTGTTAATTATCATTTAATGGTCTTCAAAAGTTTAGAAGTTTGCTATGTGCATTTGATTACGTTGAAAGGACCATGTTTTTATGTCGAAAATATTCCAATACTGCATTTTTTACTTAAAATCTTTTACTTAAAAATTTTTACTTAAAAATTCCCTGGTTTGCACCTAAAATTTGACCGTGATTAGCCGTTTCCAAACTTCAAAAATTCCCCAGTTTGCTCTTTTTGCTTAAAATTTGTTCAAACTTAGTAAGAATCAAGGAACGAATCGTAGCCAATCCTCATGAATCTATGTTGCTACTAGACAACTTTTTTTGATAGAGTTGATTCACTGATTCCATTATATTTGTCACGTCCCGTGACGTATATATATGTTAATATATTTATTTATATATTTATCTATTTGCATGCTTACACTAATAAATACTCAATAAATATAGAGCGAATATTGAACGCTGTAGAGTGTAGCTATATATGTATATCAGCACGTTGTAAGCTGTAGAATATAACTATATATATTGAGCACGAGAGTAAAGGTATAG
>CAKNYM010048127.1:0-10515 GCA_932195095.1 Andricus curvator | reverse complement strand
AAACGAGGAACCTAATTAAAAAGGAAAGTATTTTGCGTTTTCCATGATGTAACATATTAAATAAAAAACTGATTTAACAATCTACTCCGTGAAATTAATGGAGAACTGTTGATTGTCATCGATTCCGTAGAAAAAGTTAATGGCTAAGATCCCTTAATTAAAAAATTTATAAACAACTTATAAAGTTATAAATAATTGGAAATAAAAAATAAATTCATGAAAGATCGTTTATTTAAGAGATTCTTTATGAACTATCATTCAAACCTGGTTCAGCCGCACCGTGACTAAGTATATCTACCCATACATTAATTTACGTACGTTTTTTATATAATATGCCAACCAACGGTAGCTTACATAGAAGATCGGTATCCAGTAGACTTAAAATTAAATGAAAAACTTACGAGCTTCTTTTACAGTACTAATGGCGAAACCCTTCCACTTAATTCCAGGTACAGAAGACGCTCTTATCAGGATATTTGTAATCACTAATAAAAAAACAAATAAATATATATTTTAAAGAACGTTTATTGAAAAATCATCATGAGTTATTTCATATATCTGAAATAATTTATTTTTCAGCAGAACAATGATTTACATTTCCCAAATTTTTCGATCCAACTTTAACTAACTTTAAGCATGACACTACCCATTAGCATCACTTCCAACTAAAGAACGGTTTATACAAGAAAGAAAAATATTGAAATATTCAGTATTTAAATAAACACAATTAATTTTAATGCGTTTTCGAAGAAGAGTACATTTCATAGAAAAATTAGTTCCAGTCAAAATTATTTGTCTGATAATAATTATTTGATAATTGCAGAAAAAATTGAAGAAACAACACACAACGTCAAATAACTATTATTAGAAAAATAATTTTGACTAAAAGTAATTTTTTTAAAGTAAAGTATTGCTGATACTTTGGTTCTATTTTTTCTGCTTATATAAACCCTTCTTCAGTTCGAGGTTATTTTAATTAGTCATTGAACCTTAACTTCTTCAACAAATCATGGAATTCATGAATCCTACAGAAATCTACTTTTAAAATGCTTACAAGAACGTTGAAAAATGTTTACTCGTATTATTTTAGACGTTTTTTTTAAATTTAACTGTTCGGCTATTCTGTATATTTTTGTAATAGCTTCTTAAGAAATAGAAAAAATGTTCATCGTGGGTTTATACCATTAAGAGGTAAGGTAGTTTTAAACTTATTTAGTAGAAAAAAATCTTAAACTCAAAATTTATCAAAATAACAATATAAAATTTAAAAAATTGTAATGCTGAAAAATTATGACAATATACTAAGTTGCGGTAGTATACTTGAAAATTTATGTAATTGTAATCGTTCTCAATTTCATATAATTAAATTTCAAATATACTTCATGTTTTAAAATTCCAAATGGACGAAGCACTAGAAACTGTCTAATTACAAAAACTGCGTTCAAATCAAGATTTTCGCAGTTATAATTTCTGGAATGAAAAAACCCTAATTTGCTCATGTTTGGCAACAACATCCGTGTTCTTTTCAATGTAAGTGGAGAAATTATAAATTTACATCGTTGATTAATTGCGATTGATAAAGAAAAGAGGGCGTGGGTCTAATTGCTCGGAAAATGTGAAATTTGTGTTTTTTTCTCCGCACATAATGTTTGAAGACGTGGTCGTCGCCCTTGTAGCAGAACTGTCAAAGATAGATATTCGCAAATCTACTAAGAATCTACATCTCTTCCGAATCTATTTTTCGAATTGTTGCAAATCGCAAAATATGTATTCAAGCATAGTACGATTATATTGGCAAAAAAGATATGTATTGGGAGTTGGAATATAATTTTCGACATAACCTCAATTTTCAAAACACACGCATTTACTTTACTTTGATATACTTGTTTCGTAAGTCGTTCATCTTTCATTCTCTCAACATAATATTCAGATATTCTAAGAATCAATCCCAAGTAATGTTAACAAAATTGTTTCTGAAATTTTTCATTTGAGACAGCTAATGAATCTTGTAATTCAATATTTAGGGTTTCTTAAATATTATTATAGGGTTTGGAATATAACCTGTAGTTTAATCAGGGTGAACTTTCTGACTGTCTTTTATTAAAAAATGTACTGGTCGTTTTACATGGTCTAACTTCTAAGCTGTTTCGTTAAAAGTACTACGTGTGGATTTTTGGATTTCTGAATATTATTATGGGGTTGAAAACATAAATTTTAGTTCTCTACATGAGACTCGTGTTAATATTTTTGATTAAAAAATGTATTGGCTGTTTAACATAGAGCAACTTCTGAAATATTTCGTTAAAAATACTAGAGGTAGATTTCGAGGGTTTTCAATTGAAAAATGTATTGTCTGCTTTACTTGAAGTGAAAATTATTATGGAATCACACTGAAGCTAACTTGAGCTGAGGCAGACTGTTTCGAGGGATCGTAGAAGTCGTCATAAAAACATGCTGGCGCCTTGTAGCGATAGAGACCCATAGTCGCCATAGAGTCGTAGACGAAACATTGGCGATCGTGGGGCTGACCAGGGGCCTAATATCTTCAGGGGAGGTGAAATAGAGTCAGTTTTGCTCTGCTGGTCGTCTTAAGCAGTCGCTTACTATTTTTATTCAAATTAAATATATGTTTATTGGGCATATTTCCTATATGTGTACTCTCACGATTATATAAAATATAATCTTTTAATTATAAAAGATCTGGATTAATTCATCCTTACAGATCAAAAGTGGGATAGCCCCACACGCGATTTTACCGTGACGGTTATCAGTGTATAGTGAAAATTGAAGTTAATTGAAATATATACAATAATTTTGTGTGAAGTGCGTGAACTATGAAAAAAGTGACAGTGGAGAGAGGTGATCGTTCTAGACATCGATTACGAGCTAGCCGATCGTGTTCGCCAAGGGATTCGCGTATTGAGCTGTATAGATGCAGACGAAGGGACCATAGCTCTCGAAGAAGAGGACGGTCTAGGTCCAGGAGTATGTCACGGCACAGTTCCACTTTTTTAAAGCATGGATCGGCTGGGATCGGCGTAATTACCAACGGAGGAGTGTGAGGAGCACGACTTGCTGAGGTTTTGACCATAATCAAGGTGGTCAAATAGCCGTCATTTCTTGACTGAGAAATTTCTACCGGAGTTCAATCAAAGGATGAAAATTTATCAGCGTTAAATTGGATACTCGGGATGGAGAAAATCGATGTTTGTCCTTTTGAGTATGATTGGAATGATTTAAGGAAGAGTTTTGGTGATTCTTGATCGCACGGAAGAAACCTGGGACTTGAGACACGAATGTGAAGACGGATCAGATTGCTAGAAACGACATGCACTACGATCCGGAGCACACGGAATACCCCAGCGAAGCTTCTGCAGGGAGCAGATGGCCGATGAGGCATTGTATCTACCAAGGGTCCGTTCAAGGTCAGAGTTATACTGTCAAAGGATAGCTTCGAGACCAAGGATCTTGGGGCTACGGAAAAGACTTCGAGACAGCAAACGATGGCAGCAGTGGACCAGGTAACTTCGTGAGTCATTTTTGATGCCTTGGAGTAGACTGGTAAGTTGGGTTGTACTAGACGAAATGTCTAGTATTTCAGTCCGAGTCAAAGTTGCGAGGCATACATCTCTTGGTCAGGGATGTACGTAAAAGGAACATTGGCAAGGCTGTTGACCGGGGCCAAGTCTAGAGTTCTCAAGTATGATTTCTGGTCAGGATCATACAAATTCTGAGTTTCTAGGCGGAGGCTAAGACCAAGGACAGTCGGAGTCCGGGTAGTCTTGGACTGAGTTGTCACTGGTCACACTCTCAGTTGGCTAGGACCCCTGACAAGGCTGGTGACCAGGTTAAAAAAAAATGGCAGTCGAAATCAGGTTAGTTTTGGACTGAGTAGTCACCGGTCACGCTCTCAGTTGGCTAGAACACCTGGCGAGGCTGGTGACCAGATTCCTTATTATCCTGTCCTAAAATCAATATCCTATGAAGATAAACATTGGGATACGATTGATACTCTGGTGAACTTGATCACTCCGCTTGAAGGTATCTGTTGCATCTTAGTGCCTATCTACCTTGGTACCTTTTTCATTGCAAATAAAAGAAACTTCATTTGATTGTTATAGTCTTTCGGCAAACCATCGAGAATAAGGTCGAGGTCGACCTATGGTCAGGGAGGCCGAATGAAGTGAAAATTATTATGGAATCACACTGAAGCTAACTTGAGCTGAGGCAGACTGTTTCGAGGGATCGTAGAAGTCGTCATAAAAACATGCTGGCGCCTTGTAGCGATAGAGTCCCATAGTCGCCATGGAGTCGTAGACTAAACATTGGCGATCGTGGGGCTGACCAGGGGCCGAATATCTTCAGGGGAAATGAAATAGAGTCAGTTTTGATCTGTTTGTCGTCTTTAGAAGTCGCTTACTATTTTTATTTAAATTAAATATATGTTTGTCGGGCATGTTTCCTATATTTGTACTCTCACGATTATATAAAATATAATCTTTTAATTATAAAAGATCTGGATTAATTCATTCTCACATACTTGTAGTAAATTCTGAACAGCTTCGTTAAAAATACTAGGACGGGATTTTGGAGGTTGTTTATTATAAGGACCACACTCTTCGTCCGTTAGTTGCATCAGGTTACGTTATCCATCCAAATCCAGCAGAAATGATTCACGCGACCCTGCCTGTTTCCGGACGGACGGTCTGTTTTCAGTTTCAAGGTTATTGAAAGCAGTGCCGGAAGCCGGTATTTAATCCAAGTTAAAAACTTAACTATGGATGAACTCTTATCAGCAAAAAAAATGAAAGTACAAAATTACTTGATTACTATGTTTCACCTGCTGGTTTTTCCCTTGACATTTTCCCTGTCATTTTTTATCCATTTTTCTAGCGTTTTATTAGTGGTCACGATTTAACGAAGAGATTAATCACAAGGCCCTCAAAAATGATAATTATTAATAACTCAATCACATGAATCTATCGTGAAAATATGCGCGATAATTGAACCTTTGAAAGAAATGAGGTTGGACCAATAAAGATCTGTTTTTCTGGAACACTTCCTTAAACTATGAGCGTATGTTGATATGATTTTTCAAATTTTGCTGTTAGTACTATGACATACGGTTATACAAGGAAATAGAATAAAGCGTTCATACAAAAATCAATTCTTAAATAAACGTGATTTTGTTTGTGGTTTGTCGCTGTTTGCTCTAAATATAAAGGTGTACAAGGAAATAGAATGAAGCATCTATACGAAAATTTATTCTTAAATAAACTTGATTTTGTTTTCCTGGATTTAATTCATACGGTCGAGTGACATAGTGTCTAGCGGCAAATCATACACCACGTGACTAATTTTTCGGGCGGTTGGGGCAGGAAGGGAAAGAGCAAAAGTGAGGAAATCAAAATTTTCTTCATGGTGTGTGGAGAGCCGACTAGTATATATGCGGAAACCTCTTGTAGAAAAGTCCTTTTCTCCGTAAATCAACATCAACTACTGTCATCAAGTATAATAAAAAATGAAGATCACCGCCGGGACTCTATTCCTCGCCGTTGCCGTTTTCCTCAACTCTATCGGTAAATGTATAATAATGTCATAATTTCAATTTGGATTACAGTAGAAAATAAACATGAATTTTTGAAATTAAATTTATTCATAAAAAAAGATCTTCTCCTTTCACTCCGCTGGGATTCGAACACCAGATCAAATGATTTCCGGTCAGGTGCTCTAACCATTGAGCTACGAGAGAGATCGGAGGAAGAATCCCTTTTTCTGAAATACGCTTTATTATGCAAAATGTTATATACAAATCAATTTTTACTAGGAATCTGTAAAAATCCTAGTAAAAATTGATTTGTATATAACATCTTGCATAATGAAGCGTATTTCAGAAAAAGGGATTCTTCCTGCGGTCTCTCTAGTAGCTCAATGGTTAGAGCACCTGACCGGAAATCAGTTGATCTGGTGTTCCAAACCCAGCGGAGTGAAAGGAGAAGATATTTTTTTCTGAATAAATTTAATCTCAAAAATTTTTAATTTATAACTCCATCTATTCTGAGGACGTTAAATATTTTCTGTATTGAAGGATATAACTTTGATCGATATTGTAGATTTCCATTTTCACAGTGTGTGTGTGATAGGATTTCTCTTTGGATCGATTGTTACCATCTCCGATGATAATACAGATTCCTAATAAACATGAATACTCTTTTTTTTGTCTCCCTCAATTTTTAAATTGAAATAATAAATTAATAATAATACAAAAGTTTGTTATGCAAAAATGGAATAATTGATATTTTCGCTGAAAGCTAGTTTAATTCTTAATAAGGAAATAGTTTCATTCTACGAAGAAGACGGCTTTTCAAAGAAACAATTAAATCCTCAACCGTAACAAATTAATTTTCGACCAAAGAGTTGCATGTTCAACAAGGAAAGATCTAATTTCTACCAAAAGAGATGAATTTTAAAAGTATTTGAATCTGACTGGAAAAGTTCAATCGCAAAAGGCGATTTTTAAACATGTTTAACTTTATTAATTGATCGTTTCTCCTTCAAAATGATGAAATTATAGTTATTTACACACCTAACATAGTTTACATTGCTTTATTCACGCCTCGTGTCTAAGCTTGACGAAAATATTTGTATAATTTTCAGTGAATTTTATTTAACAGTAAGTCATTTTATTCCACAATGTATTAATCACATTTCTATTCGTTACTTTTTCATTTAACATAATTCATAAAATCCATAATGAATGGATAATAATAAAATCCGTAAAAAGGTTGCAAATACTCAATAATTCTTTTGGAAATAAAGTAAGCCATTGTTATTTGAGATCGAATGAAAATTCTGACTTTTGTCTTAAATGCAAGGAGAAACTTTGAACATCTTTAGAGCGCTTCATATTTTGAAATATTTCCAGGAGCAACCTGGGGTGATGCAAGTTTATGATTTTTCATTGACTGTTTTAATTTTCGATACCCTACTTTTCAATTTTAGGAACCAGGTTTAAAAAATAAATCAAAAAGTATTCGAATAGCAAATAGCTCTCTTCCTGTGATTAAACAAGAAACCATAGATAGTTCATCTTTCTAGGAAGAGTTTAAAATCTATTCATTGAACATAATTAATACACATCTAGTCTCTTCAAATGGAATCTAAACTCCATGACAGAAAATTCTCATTTTTGTTGACTAACAACTTACAGAGTAGGTACGATATAAAATTGTTTGCCTTCTTTCACGTTAAAGACGCGTTAATGACAATAAACAGAGATTCAATTTCAAACGAGTCTTATCAAAGAGTATTAAAGGTTTGATGAATAGTTTGCAATAACACATTATTTTGTAGAATTCATTTCATCTCTCGAATAAGATATTTATTCAGCTAATTCCAAAGTACTGCAATCTTCATTTTTGTACAAACAAAGTTAAAAACAGTCTATGGCTTTATTATACGATTTTTTAACTAGAAATATGTGAATTTTTTTACCAATTCCACTCAGAGAATTTTCATAAAGAATGATAATCTTAAGTTAGTTCAGGGAATTTTCCAAAAGAATCGTATTTCTGAATTGTGACTGCATTAAAAAAGAACTATAATGAATTGTAATTCTGTCTCGGAAAAGTGAATTTTTTGAATGAATTGCAATTTTGATTAAGATCGGGAATTTCGACAAGGATTATAATTCTGATTTGAAAGAGTGTTTGTCTAAAAATTTACGAAAAATTCTACGATCTACCAGAAAAGTTAGACAAAAGTTTCGGAATCCCAAAATTACCAGTAAGCTTCCTTCTCAGTACCCACACGAGTCACCCAAGTACGCTCTCGAAATTTTAAATCCCCAAAAAAAAGAACCTCCACATCAATCGCTAATCATATCTGAAAACTCGCTTTCAAAATTATCCAAAAAATAGTTTCCAGGTCAAAATATCCAATAAGGTCCCCGACCTTATAATAATAGAATCCTGTGTATACAGGATTCCCGAAGAAGCACTCCTAGTAGTTTTAACGAAACAAATGTTTCTTACGATTAAAACAAAAACTATGCGTCCTATTGAAATGTGTCTGATAACAAATTTGTAGCTCTGGGCACACCATTTTTTCTCTTATTTTTATTTCGAATTTATGTCGTTTTTCGAAACATTCAATTTTTCATTCCTAATGTGATTTTTCACAAGTAAAACAAAAACTGTGCGTCCTATTGAAAGGTATTTGCTTAGAATTTTTTTTTTGTTTTTGTTCGAACAATTTCTGTCTTCATTTTTTTGGTAATTTTAATCAATTTTCCAAAAATTATAAATTTTTGAAATTTTTATTTTTAGATTAATGTCAAAACTATGCATTCTATCAACAAATTATTTATGACGAATTTTCAGTGTTTTTTTCGTTGAGCAACTTTTGTCTGACAATTTTTTTGGCAGCTCGTGTCGTTTGCTCAAAAACTTAATTTTTTTTTGTTCTTAATGTTATTTTTTTCCATGAAAACTTTTTGGGGTAAACAACTTTGGTTATCCTATCAAAAAAAGATTAATAACAAATTTATACATCTTCTTTAGGTGCATAAGTTTTTTTGATTTATCTTTTTTTGTATCTTGCATAGTTTGACCGCTAAATTGAAATTTTTATTTTTTTGTGGTTAAAACCAGCACGGTTGGTAAAAAAATGCTGGTTAACGAACTCGATTTTTCTTTTTGATTCCTAAAAACGTCTTCTAAAGTGCAACCGAACCCGATTAGTCTTTCATAAATTATCCGATATACAGACGACGATAACAGGTCCGTCCACTCAGCGCCGCCACCAAGGCAAAATGAAAAATGAAAAGCGCCATATTTTTTTGCTTTTCTTTTGCAAATTTCATGCTGGCAATTTTTTTTTTGCTCTATAAACGATATAGATATAAACGATCAGGGGAGATTTTTTTTCTTTTTTTTTTTGTTCTCTGAAAACATACAATACGTGTCAAAAAAACTACCCCTAAGTCGTACAGACCTACCCCTCGTGATCCAAAATGTTCTAAAAATGTAAAAACAACCTTAAACAACGTCAAGATGATTCAGAACTTTAAATTAATGAATGAACACTTAAAAATTTACCCTTTTGATAATTTTCTCCGAAAACTACTCTTCCACATAAATTTATGTAGCGGAGCTTACATATACTTATATAAAGCGCATCAAAAATAATAAGGCAAAAAATGTACATAAACTGGTTCCCAATCGATTTTGAAGAAACTTTGTAAAATGGTAGCTCTCATCGTCTTGATTGAAAAAGTTGATAGGCGGAAAGTAAAAAATGGACAGTTTTCGAGTTACAGAGGGTTGAACTTCGAACCAGCTGGGGGTGGTTTCAAAAGGAATTTCCAGATAAATGTCAAAAATAAAATGTTGAATGTAGCAAAGTTTCCAAAAAAATTTTAATTGCATTTATGAATGTTGGAATCACTTGTGAAAACCCTCCTGATTCATCCCTATTATCCAAAGGTTTTCAAATTAGACCTACGAGTGTTTTCAGAAAAATTTTTTAGATAAATGTCAACAATGAGAATTTTCAAAGTATTAGTCTCCAAAAAATTTTGATTGCATTTCTGAGTATTAACATCACATTCGACAGCTTTCCTGAGGCTAATGAAACAAGAAACAAGAGAATATAAACCTGAAGTGCAGCACACTGCCAGTGGTGACACGAATATGTACTCTGCAAGAAATCGCCAACAGAAAAAATAAAAGAATGATAATATGGTTGCTTTAGAAAGATTTCCGGAAGTGATATCAACAGTTAGAATTATCATTCAAAATTTTTTGGGTACTTTGATACTTTGAAAATTCTCATTTTTGACATTTATCTGCAAATTCCTTTTGAAAATACCCCTAGGTAAAATTTAAAAACTTGGGGGTAATAGAAGTGCATCATCAGGGTTCTCAGAAGTGATTCCAATAGTCATAAATGCAATTGAAAATTTTTTGGGGACTCTAATACTTTGAAAATGGTGATTTTTGACATTTATCTGGACATTCTCTTTAAAATTAGCCCTAGGTCTAATTTGAAAACTTGTGGACAATAGGGATGCATCAGGAGGGTTGTCAGAAGTGACGCCAATATTCATAAATGCAATTAAAAATTTTTTGGTGACTTTGACCCTTTAAAAATTCTCATTTTTGACATTCATCGGGAAATTCTTTTTGAAATCACAACTAGGTCTGATTTGACAGCTTTTGGATAATAGGGGTGAATCAAAAAGGTTGTGGGAAGTGATGCCGATAGTCATAAATACCATGAAAAATTTTTTGGGGACTTTGGAATTTTGAAAATTCTCATTTTTGACATTTATTTGAAAATTCTTTTTGAAACCACCCACAGGTCTAATTTGAAAGCTTTGGATGATAGGGGTGCCGGAGGCAGGTTGCCTGAAGTGATATCAATAGTCAGCGATGCAATTTAAATTTTTTTGTGGACTCTGATACTTTGAAAATTGTCATTTTCGACATTTATTTGAAAATTCTTTTTGAAACC
>CAKNYM010048126.1:157527-177581 GCA_932195095.1 Andricus curvator | reverse complement strand
AAAAAAAAAGTTTATTTTCAAACATCTAGTTGAATTTTCAACTAAAAAGATCAATTTTCAAGAAAAGAAAAACGAATGTTTATAAATTAAATAAATTTTCAACCGAAAAATGTTTTTTTTAACGAAAAAAAAAAAGATTTTCACCAAAATAATTTATTTTAAACCAAAAAGACGAATCTTCAATAAACAAAGTAAAATGTAATAGTTGATATTTTTAAGTTCAAAAGTTTATTTCCAACCAAAAAATCAAATAGTTAAATTTTCATCGAAAGAAATGAATTTGCTACTAAAAAAAAATTTAATCAAAAAGGAAATAGTTCAATTTTCAGTTGAAAAAATATTTTTGAAGCAAAAAAAGAGGTTTGAACAAAATACTTCAATTTGAAACCAAAAATAATGGATTTCCAATAACAAAAAACTGAATTTTCAAACAAAAAGATTAATTTTCTACTAATAAGTCAAATTTTCAACTAAAAAATTAATTTTTAAACAAAAAAAAATATTTTCAACAAAGTAGTTAAATTTTTAACGAAAGAAATGGATTTTCAACCTAAATAAATGAATTTAGAAACAAGAAGAATAATAAAATTTTGTAAAAAAAGTCAATTTTCAAAAACCCATTGTTAAATTCTCAACCGGAAAATGATTTTTCAACCAAAAAGATTAATTTTCAACGAAGAGACGAATTTTCAATAACCTACATGAATTTTCATCCATATAGTTGATTTTTAAACTAAAAAAGGCGAATTTTTAACAAAAAAATGACAAATAAAATTTCCAGTTAATCAATTTTTAACGAAAAAAACTGATTTTCATCAAAATAGTTTATTTTAACTCAAAAAATATTTTTAATTAAAAGCCGTTGAATTCCGCTAAAAAGGACGAATTTTCAAAAAATCATGTAATTTGAACAAAAAAAAAAATCAATTTTTAACCAAAAATAAAAACAAAACGAATAAAAGACAAATTTTCAAAGAAAAATTGAATATTTGATATTCCAACCAAAAAAGATTTCAATATTGACAGAAAAACAGTTAAATTCAAACAAAAAAGACGAATTTTAAACGAAAGACTTGATTTTTAGGTTAAAAAATTAATTTTTAAACAAAAAAAAAAAAACAAAAAAAAGTTTTCATGATAAAATAGCAAGAAAGGAGGAATTTTCAAGTGGAATTTTCAACTAAAAAATTAATTTGTAACAAAAAAAAAATATTTTTAACAAAGTAGTTAAATTTTTAACCAAAGTAAATGAATTAACAAAAATAAGAATAATTTTCTAAAAAAATAGTCAATTCCAAAACACATAGTTGAATTTTCAACTAAAAAAGATCAATTTTCATTTATCAACTAAAAGAGGTGAATTTATAACCAAAAACGGACTCTTGAAAATTGACTTCTTTTTTAGAAAATTATTTTTCTTGCTTTAAAAATGCATTTATTTTGGTTAAAAACTTATTTCTTTGCTTGAAAATTAAACTGCTTTGTTAAATATTTAATACTTTGTTACAAATTTAATTACTTAGTTAAAAAAAATTTTTTGTTAAAAATTATTTTTTTAGTAGAAAACTCGACTTTTTGGTAGAAAATTAATCTTCTTCTTTGCAAATTCACCTTTTTGGTTGAAAATTCATTATTTTTGGTTGAAAATTTAAGTATCTCGTTTAAACTTCCTTTTTCTTGGTTCAAAATTATTATTATTTTTTTTTTTTGACTTTAAAGTGAACTTCATTTTTGGTTACAAATTTTTTTTTATCTGAAAAATCATTTCTTATGGTTATAATTGAAGTATTTTATTGAATTCTTTAAAATTAATTTTTAAACTTAAGAATTAAGTATTTCATTTCAAGTTCGTCTTTTTTGTTTAAATTCAACTGGTTTTTATTTATAATTAAAATCTTTTTTGGTTCACAGTTATACTACTTTGTTAAAAAGTAATTTTTTCGGTTGAAGATTCGTTACTTTAGTTTAAAATTCATCTCTATGGCTGAAGATGCTACTATTTTATCAAGAAATTCGCTTTTTTAGTTGAGAATTAACTTTTTTGTTGAAAATTGTATAGATTGTTGGAAATTCAAGTTTTTTATCTTAAAGTTTCACTATTCCATTTTTGGTTGAAAATTAATTTTTTTTAGTTAAAAATTCATTTTCTTTTAGAAAAAAATTTACCTTTTTTAGTTAGAACTTCAAATATTTAGTTAGAACTTTATGTATTTTGTTGAAAATTTGTCTTTCTAGTATAAATAACTTGATCCTTCATGTCTGAAAACTCATCTTTTTGGTTGAAAATTGAACTATTTCAGTTTTGGTTCAAAATTTATCTTTATTAGTTGAAAATTCTACTATTTAGTAAAAAAATAGAGAATGTTATCAAAACACGTACTTTGAATTTTTTCAATAGACAATAATCTTATGTTTCTAAAATTCAAAACTGCGTAAGAAAATCAGACCCGTAATTGAAATATTAAATTTTTTCTCTACAAACTGAATGACTTACTCTTAAAATTAAAGAATTTTAAACTAGATTAAAATCAAATTCAAAATCCTATTTAACGTCCAATATTCAAGCTAATATATAGAATTCCTGAAAATAAAAACAAAAAGAAAAACAAACTTTTTCTTAAAAAAAAATTTCTTTTTTTCCATGGACAAAAATAAAAAAGAGGAAAGAAAAATAAGAAGGTAACCAACCAAATCCCCTTAAATTTGGTTGGTTGCATTCTTATTTTTCTTTCATCTTTTTTATTTTTGTCCATAGAAAAAAAGAAATATTTTATTTTCAAGAAAAAGTTTTTTTAGTTAAATTTTCTATAAAAAAAATTAATTTTCAACTAAAAAAGCGAATTTTTCGATAGAATAGTAACATCTTCAGCCATAGAGATGAATTTTCAACTAAAGTAATGAATCTTCAACCGAAAAAATTACTTTTTAACAAAGTAGTGTAACTTTCAACAAAAAAAGATGAATTTTCAACAAAAAATTGAATATTTCATATTCTAACCAAAACAGATTTTAATAATAAATAAAAAACAGTTAAATTTAAACAAAAAAGAAGAAATTTAAATTATATACTCAATTTTAAAATTTGAATATTAATTTTCAAACAAAAAAAAAATCGATAAAATAGTTCAATTTTATCCGGAAGAAATGAATTTTCAACTCAAAAAAAAATTTGTAACCAAAAATGAAATAGTACACTTTTCAGTGAAAAAAAAAAAATTTGAACAAAGAAAAAGAAGGTTTAAACGATATACTTAAATTTTCAACCAAAAATAATGAATTTTCAACCAAAAAGGTGAATTTTCAGAGAAGAAGATTCATTTTCTACCAAAAAGTCGAGTTTTCAACTAAAAGATTAATATTCAACAAAAAAAATATTTCTAACAAAGTATTTGTATTTTTAACATAGTAGTTAAATTTTTAACAAAGCAGTTAAATTTTTAACCAAAGAAATGAGTTTTTAACCAAAATAAATGAACTCTTGAATGAATTTTCAAGCAAGGAGAATAATTTTCTAAAAAAGAAGTCAAATTCGTCCCAAATTCGTCTCTTTTGGTTGAAAATTAATCTTGATGCTTAACAATTAATCTTTTTGGTTTTAAAAAACTATGTGTTTGGAAATTGACTATTTTTCTTAGAAAATTATTCTTATTTTTTGTAAATTCATTTTCTTTGGTTAAAAATTCATTTATTTTGTTAAAAATTTAACTACTTTGTTAAAAATATTTTTTTATGTTAAAAATTTATTTTTTTGTTGAAAACTCGACTTTTTAGTAGAAAATTAATCTCCTTGTTTGAAAATTCATTTTTGCTGTTGGAAATGCATTATTTTTGGTTTAAAATTTAAGTATTTTGTTCATATCTCCTTTTTCGTTTAAAAAATATTTTTTCAACTGAAAATTGAACTATTTCATGTTTTTTCATCAATTTTTTTTGTTTAGTTTCACATTCATTTCTTTCGTTGGAAATTGAACGGTTTGATTTGAAAATACTTGAAGATATTTGTTGAAAATTAATTTTTGAACTTAAAAATTAAGTCTTTCATTTAAAATTCGTCTTTTTTGTTTGAATTGAACTGTTTTTCACTTAATATAGAAATCTTTTTTGGTTCAAAATTAATTTTTTGTTGAAAATTCGACTTTTTAGTGGAAAATTAATCTTCTTGTTTGAAAATTCAGTTTTTTTTTTCTGTTGGAAATTCATTATTTTTGGTTTAAAATGGAATTATTTTGTTCAAATCTCCTTTTTTGATTCAAAAATATTTTTTCAACTGAAAATTGAACTATTTCCTTTTTGGTTAAAATTATTTTTTAGTAGCAAATTCATTTCTTTCGACGAAAATTTAACTATTTTAAAAATTCCAAATCCTCCAATTCTCCAAATAGTCCAAATCTGAAAAAGCTGAAAAATCTTGAAAATAGCCCAGACGCCGAGAATGAGAAATTACAAGTTAAGAATCGTGCATCCTCGGCAATCCTCGGCTTCGACGCCGAACCCGTCTTCGTGGCTGACCCGAAGCCGCCAACGAAATCAAACGAAAGGGCACGAAGGAGACAGTGAAATCATCCGAACCGACAAATTTTCGTTGCCGCGGAGCGTGGAATCAAGTGACGGAGTGGGGACACACCGACACGCGGCGTTTACGTGTGTTGCTCCCACACGGGAGTCGTGGTGGGGGCCGCCAGCTCCCACAATCTGTGAACACTGGCATGGAGACGTTCACTTACGTTCTTGGTTTCCGTCTGGAGCACGTGCCACGTGCCTCACTATTCGTCCCCCGGATTATTATTGGATATTTATTTGTTACTTTGGATTTTTCTGTGGGATTCTCGTTTTATCGAACACGGATTGGATTTTGGATTTGAAAAATTTGAAAAATCATAACTTCACGAAGATGCCTCAGGTAACCCTTTTTGTAATTCGGCAAGCGACGCAATCGGCGGACTGTATGGTGGAATTGCACTACTCTCCGACTCATTGCCTCGCTGGCCCTTCTTATTGAGAGTGCTTTTTCTTTTAAAATTAAATTTCACATGCCTAGAAAGTCGAGTCAGTGCGCAACCGTGATTCCGTTGAATTAAAAATGGCATTTGCTGTTTCCGTCACCTTTCACCACGTGGCCACAATTTACCTTCATTCTGTTAGACTTCCGCATCGTAACTAGTAAATAGTATACGCGTTGAAAGCTGTCGGGAATTGACGATAAAAGTGTAAAATTTCGTTTTCTCCTTCCTTTTTTTGTTTTGTTAATAAATACCGTAATGACTGAAAATTCTTTGAAAGCTTTGGTCGCTGAGATCTAAAGAACCACCCCCGAGATTCCTTGCTCCTTTAGCTTTTCTCCTTTTTTTAGGTTTCAGGCTTTCTCTATTTCTTTTTTTTTTGAGATTTTTTTTTAATAAATATCGCCGGGTCATCGATCGGTTTCTTTTTTTTTACTTCGCTATAGGGGCCTGGCTGGCGCCCAGGTATAATTTTGGATATTTTAGGCTTTATAAACCAAATACGTATACCCATGTATATACGTATATAGGTACGTATATACATGTGTATACTACACGATTACCAAACCGCCATTGACAGGTGGATATAAACCACTATCGTATGAGGAACGGAAATTTAAAAGTGAATCCGAAACATCCTGAATTGTGTTCAGAAATTCAGGACTGAGCACTGTAATTTAGGAATCGCGATCCACGATAAATACTTCGAGCCTCTTTCCCGAGTGAGTCGGGACTGATTCCTAAACTGTAGGTAGCACTCTCCTTCTGGAGAGAGCGCTAGGCGCACACTACTCTTCTAGCAAAATTCATCCTGTATTCGATTTGCTCGAAATATAGGACTCAGCCCCTATTTTTCGAATTCCATTTTTCTCCGTGTGTGCACATCGAGGACCGGGCAAACAACTGTACACGTCCATCTATGTTTTTCAATTCTACAGGAGCCCATCTGTGTACGTTAAAATTTTGATGTGTAGTCTTGTCCAAGTACCATCTGTGCACGTGCACAGTTGTCCAAGCGACAACTGTGTTTTCCCATATAGAGTTAATACCCACTTTTTTCGAAATACGTTTTTTTCCATGCAATTATTTTCTAGACTTCGGAAAACACTAGCGTATTTGGAAAATCGCGAATCGACCAAAAAAATTTTGTAAATAATTTTGTGAAGTTTGTCGATTTTTAAGTCCACTACTTGTGGTAGTCCTATTTCTCTTAAGTCCAATGGATTCTCATGAAGAATCCGATTTTTGTTCTGGACCGACCCGGTTTTAATAAACGTCTCAGGTCTTATGCTTCATCTGTCGTCTATCTGACCAACACTGTAGCGTTGTCAGTGTTTTGAACGCATCGCATTGTTTACACAATTTTAGTGTCACGTTGAAAAAAAACATTTTTTCAAAAAAAAAAACGGTAATTCTGCATCACAGGTATAAATCTTCACTCCTCAAAAGACGATTTGGAATGAAAATCTGATTGAAATAATCTTTATTGCAGTAGCAATGATGAATCGTAAAAAAAGGCGATACTTGTGCAAGTTTTCTCATAATATACACTGTAGCGAAAACGGACTGAATAGAAATGGGACATTAGAATTCGTGGATTCAACTCCATAATACAATAACTTGGGTAAAGAAGAACGTGAAAATTGAATGTTATACATTTTCATGAATATACATGGAAATTATGATGTTTTTCCGTCGCCCTTCAGTTATTCAAACCTGGTGGACTAGAGCCTATTATCTTTTTAAAACTTAGCTTAACAATATTTTAAGGGTTATTCTTATGAAAAAATGCCTTCCATATTATTATAAATATAGGAAATTCTTTTTTTAAGTTTATTTTGATTCTTCATAAAGGAAGCTCTGTAACAGTTACATTTTCGAATTTCTTAAAATTCTTTTAATTAAACGTTCGCCAGTGGATAAATGTCTAATATAATGTTCTCAACACTACAAGAAAAAAAAATTGGTACCACCCAAATAAATAAACCTTGAGGTTTTACGAACCCATGAAAAAGACAAATATATAACCCGTCATGGGGTTGGGGCAAGCCTACATAGGGCAATTCTTTCCCGTGAAATAAATGTCTTCCCCAAAGAAAGAGTCGTCACTGGACATCGCGTTCCTCGTTCGCATGGTTTGCAGGGACATCTCTTTCACCATTTACAAAGCACCATTTACAAGCCAGTACACTCAACTCCGGATATAAGAACGGTTTCGGGCATGGCTTGCAGTGGCCTTGATCCTGAATCAGGGGAATCTAAACGTAAGCAGGCAGGGCCGCGTAAATCATTTCTGTAGAATTTAGTAGCTCCTCTCATCACGAAACTGCGGAGGCCATGCGTTCTAGGAATATCGTATGCCGGAGGTTCTTATATTGGGAGTTCAGTGTACTTTATTTAAACCAAAATTTTTTGTTTAAGTAAATGAATAATATCAAACAGATCATTGATTCAATTCGAAGAAGGACAGAAGCCTTTTGGGACCAGGCTTTTTAAGAAAAGACTAATATATTCTAAAATCTAAATTCTACAGTTTGCACTGCCGAAGAAATTTCCAAACACTCACTGAGATAACGATTTGTTTGATTTAAGCAAACTCACACTTGTTTCAATTATATTTTTAAATCAAATCTTTACATGAGCCCATAAAAGTTTGTTTGATTCAAACGAAAGTTTTTACTTAAAGAAATTATCCTCTTTCATTTTATTTATAGATCAAGAGGCACATAGATATTCCTTAACTCATATTTTAAGTAAAATCTATTATCATTTTAAATAATTTTGGATTTTTGAAAAAGAAAACAAAAAATTTATAAAAAACCCCACCCTTTTTTCCTGAAATTTTTAGGAATAATAAGTTGAATAGAAAGTTGAAGTTAGAAAAAATGAAAATTTTACCCTGTTGAAAAATGTTCCTAATTCTTTTTTTCCTAATTATTCAAAAAATGAAGAAAGTTACTCCGTTTTTGCAATGCTTTTTTTTTGTCTGCAGTTGAAAAATATTTCTAGAAACCGATACCGATATGAGAAAAAACCGAGATTTTTCGATAAGATATCGAGACAGTCTCATATCTAACGGCATGACTAGTATATTTCTGTATTTATTTCGCTTGCTTATCAATTAGCAAACTGTGTTCTCGATTTATTTTGATACAAAATGGTGGTCTTGAACATGCAGCAAAGAAAAAGTGTAATTTCCATAGGTTGCTGTTATTTCAATAAATATGCAATCGCGTTTCTGTATTAAATTGTTTTCTGGTAATCGAGCGTTTATCGAAAATATACCAAAAATTATAGATATGATATATTATTATCAATTATTATATATTTACCAGTAGAATGAAGGAAAACGGATAAACTGAGGAATAGAGTACCAGCAGCGATCATCATTTCCTACTTCAGTTGATTCAATGTACGTTAACTGCGTGACTAATGAATTTTCTACGAGACGGTTCTATATATATAAACCCGGAGGCTGTCTATATACCACTTGGATAACTTTTATTTTTAAACTCCCCGTCTTAAAACCCCCACCAAAAAACTGCCGACGTGGAATATACACGGCCCGTAGTAGCTATCTCGCTCGACCTTCTAAATTAAAGCTTGGGTTATTAAAAAATATAGTTTCCTAAAGATTTCCTGTTCTATTTCATCATAAACTTATAATTCACAGTTTAAACAATGATTGGAGCAAAACTGATGTTTATTGATCCAATTTTATCTCTGCCAAGGTTACATATTTGTATTGCTACGTCCTGATGGGAACAAAATTACCTGGTTAAAAATAGTTAATTAAAAAGGCTTTCTGGTTTTTTAACGAAATCTAGGACTTTGAAACAGGGATGAGAATAACTTCCGAAGGTTGCGATAACCACACAATAATCTACAAATTAATCGGAATACAATTGTATTTATATATAATATTTGAGTTTATTAAATATAGGAATTTACAAAGTTAAAGAGAGATAGCTGATTCGAATTATTAAAAAGGAAAAGGATTATGTTTCCTCAATTTAGTTTAAGTTTACTTGTTGTAATTGCTTTTAAATTTTTAGTTGGACTGGAGACTCTCGGGTAGCGAAACTCCTCATCCAGATCTCCACCTTGAAATAAAGGAAGACCTTAATGACGAGTTTTTCAAAGAAATTTAAAAATTGTGATTTATTAACTCATAGATTTAAACTTACCTAATATATATTCCAATTGTTCACTTTTCAACTGGGCGAGTAACTATTTGGGGATTCACTGGACCATTCGAAGCTTCTTTAAAAAAAAACCGTTTTTCTGAGTTGCTTGAATAGTCTTCTCGTTCACTGGTAGAAATACTGGTACTGGTACTGGTCCAGGCGTTTATTGGTTTAGTACGGCGACGTTGATTGTCCTTCTGGTCATTCACCGTTGCGATGGCTGACAACGAGGATTTGCCAAAGGAGTCTATTAGTGGGCAGGTAGGCTCAGGTCCCCTGCTGGTACTTAAGGGTAATGATGGTTGACAATGGAATTGTCAAAAGAATCTTGGGGGTTTAGTTTCACTTATTTAAAGGGATTTGAAATTTACGATTGACTTTAGTTCGATTGAAATTTTCGAAGCACAACACTGATTTTACTTTTGTTTTTCAATTTGTATTTCGACTACTTTGAAATGGTTTCCAAATAACCGGAGTCTATCTGGTATTTCACTGGTATTATACTTCACCCTTTTACGGGTTTTGGAGTCTTCATGAACCTATACCCGCTTCTCCTCACTTCCATCCCCCTCCTCTGATGATCTATAATACACAGTTGACAACCCGATAACAATATTGTGCATCCTCTCCAAACACATTTCCTATCTTACTTCTTTATACTCTTTCCCTCTCATTCCTCACACTCCTTACCGTCTCTAGCTTCTTGTTCTATTTCTATTTCCTTACTGATTCACCCACTTCTCATACCAACTTCTCTCCTTCATCCCATTTTACACCCTCACTCTGCTCCCTCTCACACACATTATTCTTTGCGGATCTCACTCTCCAGGCTCTTTTTCTCTTCTTCTCCGTCTCTCGCCTCCATTCCTGCCACCAACATGCCTCCCATGTCCTCGCTCCATCGCCAGTACGTTTCTCCCACTTACGCCACTAGTTTCCTTGTAGACACGTTCATGCCGGTTGCTTCGAATCTCTGCTTCTCCTTCCCCAGCCAATATTGGATCTCTTCATCTCGCTCTGTTGCGTCCTCTTCTGACCACAGACCAGATCCCTTCAATTTGCTGCTGCTTCTTAAGATTTCCAACTTCTTTTCCGCCTTAGGAATCTTCCTCCTTCAATCCTCCATGATTTCTCGACTCTCGGGATCTTCTGTATCCACGCTGCTAGTGTTCCCGTCACATTTTTCACTTCATTTTCATCTGCCATTACCCCCAGCACTCTAAGATTCTTCCCTCTCCACATTCTTCCTTCTCTCTCTGTTTTCAGTTCCACTTCATTCAGCTTTCTTGGCTGGTCTCTCCAGGTCCCATGTTCGTAATCCGTTTGACATCCCATCTCACAGACCTTTTTTGCTTCCATCACCATCTTCCATGGCCGACCCTTCTCTCACTCTATCTTCCGACACAAGCTCAGCTTTCGGATCTCCTCACTCATCTTCTCCAAAATCACGTCCAGATCTGCCCTATCCAGTCCTCTTTCTCGCCTCGCCTGCGCAATTTCCTTTTCCCATTCTTCTCTCATCTCCTGCCTGAATTCTCTCAATTCTTTCGGAATCTCATCTTTCCAGCTCTCTCCGACGCCTTCTTTCCCTTCGTTGCTCATTATATCACTCATCCTCACTTTCTCTCACTAGACCGTCACTTTCACTGCCTGTTGTCAGAACAACCGTTCTTCCTCAACTGACCCCAGCTGACTCACCCACCAGCTTCGTACTCCTTACAACTCGAGTGAAGTCTAAAAACCAGCTTGCCACTTCCCACTTTTCTCCTCCAGGCGTTGCTTCCTTCCCGGCCTTCCGGTTCGGTTTCCTAACCTAGCTCTCTACACGTGTCACTTTTTTCTTTCCAAATACTCCTCAACTGACTTTTCCTTTTTCTTTTTTGCCTTTTTGCCTTCACTTCCACAACACATCAACCTTTTTTCGCCCCCTTCTGACCACCTTTCAACATTTCACCCCAACTTTTCTCATCGGGCAACCTCCACTTTCACCCCGGCACCTCTAACACGTCTACCTCGATCTCACACCGAACCTGAAGTCCAAATTTTGTATTACTTTATATTGTAGTCTTTGAACTTTTTCCATTAATTGTTGAAGAGCTGATGCCCAGTTTATAATACTATATCTGAGATGCGATTTTATGAAAGTATCATAAAGCATTATCTTATGTTCTTCATTTATGAGGTCTCTACATCTTCTCAAGCCACTACTCCATTCTAGTCGTAATCTCTCTTTAACTTTTTTTATATCACTTTTTTCAAAAATGTAGTTTTCTTGTTATTTTTAGCTTCAACATCGAATAGATTAATATTTTAATAATCTGTGATTAGAGAGCGCAGTGTCCTCAATGTTTACCTGATATTTTACATTATTTACTCAAACATGGTCTGTTATTGTTGCAGTATTTTTTGCTATTCTCGTCGCTTCCCGTTTGTTTCCCTTATTCGCTATTTCATAATTATTTATACTGATAAAATTGGTATATTCTGTAACTACTTCAGAAGCTTTATTCAACAAATTTATATCAATATCGCCACAAAATATTGATTTTCCTTTAATTGATTCCAAAAGGTCATTAAATCTTTCTATGCATGTTTCGCGATATTCATATTCCTGGTTCAAATCCTGGCTGAGGCAGATTTTTTCTTGTTCTCAAAAAATGATGTGTCTGAAGTAATCGTTTTAACGAATCAAAAGTATTAATCAAAAATCGATGCGATTATTTTGAATGCCCAAACGTTAAGAATGAATCAAAAAATTTATAAATTTTCAAAATTATATCATTTTAGGCAATTTTAAATTCGAAATATTCAAAATTGAAAGAATACAATTTTTTAAATTGAACACATTTTAAATTAGAAGTTGAATCATTTTTATTTTGAGTTGCAAATGAATAATTGTTCAATTGTTTATACATCAAAAAACTTTTTGAAATCTTTCAAAACATTCTCTTGAAACTATATTTTTTTCTACTAAAAAATCACTTTAAATTTTCCCAGAAACCTTAGAGAAAAATTTTGATGATCTTGAAACCTTTCAAAATCCTTAAAAAGCTACATAATTTTATTTCAAAATCTTCAAAAATTTACATTTTATTTCAAATTTTTTGGAATCTTCACAAATTTTAAATTAGTTTTGAAATTGTTTTTAAACTTCTAAATATCGTTTAAAATGATTCAATTTTTTTCTTAAACTTTTAATAAATCCTGAGAAATTTAAACAATTGACTCAAAATTTTTCAGATTATTATTTGTACGGGTTTGGAAATCTTTTGAAATCTTTTTAAAGATTCTCTTGAAATTAATTTTTCAAAATAAAAAAAACATTTTCAGTTTTTCAAGGAATCTTAGTAAACTTTTTTTATTATTTTGAAACCTTTCAAAATACTTGAAAAGCTTCTAAATTTGTCTTTTGAAACCTTGAAAAATATACATTTTGTTTTACATTTTTTGACATCTTTCCAAATTTATAACTTTTCATTTATTATTTATTGATCAAAATTTCCTTTTGTTTTGAAGTATTTTGAAATATTCGGATAAAATTAATTTTTCAAAATAAAAATCATTTTAAATTTTCCCAAGAACCTTAAGACAATTTTTGTATTGGTTTAAAAACTTTCAAAATTCTTAAAAGCTTCAAAATTTTATTTTAAAACTTCGAAATATCTCCCCAACTTACTAGAATTTTTTATAAATGAATACATTTTTATCTGTCATTTACAAATAAAAATTGAACACTTTCAATTACAAATAAAAAACTTTTAAATTAGAACAATTAAAATTAACATTTTAACGTTCAAAGTTTAAGATTATCTCTCCGAAATTTTAACGATTCAAAGCTTTCAGTTTCAAGAAATTCTATTTCAAATTTTTTATTTTTATATATTTTTTTATAATTGTAAATTTTAAGTAAACAGTAAAAAAAATAATTTGTCATACAAAATAAAAATTTCGAATTACCACTCATTTTTTAACTTTATTTATTTTGAAGGTTATATAAATATAATGTTTCTACAATTCTTGAGAAAATTCAAAATGATTCTTGAAGATTTCAGATGTTACATCAAAATGTCAACAAAAAAGTTAATTCTCAACCAAATATCAATTCTCGACGAATAATTTTAGAGCTTTGAAATTTCAAGTAAAAAAATTTTTTATTTTAAAGATTAATTTTCAAGTATAAATTTGCATTGCTAACCAAAAAATACAAAATTCCCACCAAAATGGATAAATTTTAAAACCAAAAAGACATATTCTATCAAAATTTCTTTAAAATTTTTTTTTCTTAAATAAAAAAATTAACATTCCAAGTTTTCCTACCACTGTTTGGAAAAATTTGTCATTACTTTGAAACCTTTCAACATTATTAAAAAGCTTCTAAATTTTATGTTCGAAATCTTCAAAAATCTGAATTTTATTTTAAAATCTTCTACATTCTTTTTCGAACTTTCAAGGAATCATTTGAAATTTTCCCTGGGATCTGAAGAAAAAATTTTATCCCCTTGAAAACTTTCAAAATTCTTAAAAAGCTTCGTTTTTCGAAATGTTCAAAAAGGTAAATTAAAAAAACAATGTTGAAATCTGTACAAGTTTTAAATTATGTTTTAATCAGTTCGAATTTTTTAAATATCTCTTAAACTTTCTGCAATTTTTTCTAAAATATTGTAATCTAGGAAAACTGCAAAATTTCCCTAATAAAATTTTGTACATTCTTTTGCGAAATTTAAGGAATCGATTCTTCTTACTTCATAAGTTTTAAAATCAAATCTGTTTTTTTACTTTGTGTAGACAATCATAAGGCAATACTTTAAAAATAAAGATAGGTTAGGTCACATTTAAAATTTAAGAATAGGGCCTTCTTGAAACTTGAACAGAGTTTAAAATATTACACCATCGTGTTATTTTAATACATTTTTCGTTTTTTTCACTTTTCCCACTTTTATAACCTTTTCTAATTAGGAAATATTTTGAGTAATATAATTAGTAATTTTTCACTAATACTTAGTGGACCACTTTGCCCTAATTAAATCTGTAAAATCGCACTATAAATCAGTTAAGTTTTGACAATTTTGTTTCAGAGAGGTGATAAAGTATCATTTGCATCAGAAACGACGCTACAAAATTCAAATAAACTTCTTTAGGGACTCAATTCATACTTATTTAAGCTGATGCTTATTCAAGTCGAATCACTTTTACAAAGTTTGCTAAATAATTGCAATTTTATATGGAAAATTAGAAAAATGTGCAACCGAAAAAAATTTCGAAAATCGAAAATAGAACTGTAGAAAAGTAGCGCATGAAGACCCTGAATGTGTATAATTAATTTGGGGCCCACTGATCCATTATCGCTTTAAGATTGTAAGCAATTCCTATGTTCACAATTTCTAACTATAACCTCATTATTGTTTCAGTTGAGTTAAGAATGTTACACCATCGCCTCTTTTTATTAAACTTTTCTATTTTTCACGTTTTATATTTTTATAACACTTTTTAAAAATTATTATGTATAGTCCTAAGTGATCTAATTTATTTGTATCCAACAATTGGTTGCTTCCCACTATTGAAACAAGTGACAGAAAGTGACTTCTTTTTGTAATGAATTTCTTTAACTCGTAAAATATTGTTAATTATTAATTCATGATTTTTGATCAAATGATTTCAAACTCACTTGCCCCTCTCGTTACTTATTTGTATTTGTCCTAGGACTAAATAGACCTCTAAAGAACTGGATAATACAAAGTCATTACAAATTTGTGCAAGCACTGATGGGTAGGATACTTGATTAATCCTAAAACTAAATCTATAAACTAAATAAATAGACTCGACCTCAGAATTTGTTTCAGATTAGGTATGGGATTAGTGCATAGTAATGAACGATGAGTGAATGATTAGAAGCTCTTTCCCTTTAGCTTTAAATTTAAATCCTCGGTCAAATCATCACATACTAAACAACCGTAGTCAAAGTGGAGCAATATTAGACTCTTAACCAAAAGTATTTGAGTGGAGGTTTGGTAAAGATTCCTTATTCTTATATAGTGGTTGTATAATTCTGTACGTTTTCCTAGAGATGCTCTGTACCTGTTCCTTTCAAGACAAGGTACGGTTATGGAAATAACCCAGATCTTTAACTACTTTCGAGAAAGGGATAGTGAGACTCTCGATACAAGGGGGCAAAAATGATGCCAGAGTTTCAAGCGAGGAGCTAGAACAAGTAATCGACTTAGTGAAGAAAGTGGTCCCGATAAGTAAATTTTGAAATCTTCGGTATATTTGTGGTAGCTGTAATGTTGCAGTTCACTTCCAAGGTCAAAGGTGAACAAATCGAAGAGGAGGGGTGCCAGAATGGATCCCTGAGAAACCTCACTCTTGATCTCCCACCAGTAAGAAAACCCACCACTACTATTAATAATTCTGCGAGACCGAGTATTAAAATGGGATTGAAACTATTTGACGACAGAGTTTGACTCGTTACAATATTTCAACTTTGCATTAGTAACTTATATTCAACCATATCAAAAACCTTCGAAAAATCAAAGGGGACTACAATCGTGATCTCCCTTTTATCCATTGCTAATTTGAGATCCACCGTTACTTTACGGGAAGCAGTAAGAGTGCTAACTTCCGCCCGAATTTCGATTGCATCGGGTCAATGGCCTTAGATATCTCGGGAAATTTGGAAAGTGGCTGGTGAACAATTTTTTCAAGTGCTCTACACAGTGAACACAAAATAGAAATTGGCCAAGAGTTCTTCGGCGAAGTAAGTTTAGAAATTTGGGGAACTGGGCAAATAACAGCCTTTTTCCAGATATCTGGGAAGGTACCGACTTATAGGGAAGCATTATAAATATGCAAAAGAATAGGAAAGATAGTTGGAAGGGCAAGTTTAATCATTTTGATTGATATTCCATCATTTCCAATGGCCTTCGATTTGATTTCAAGTGTTTTTTTCCAAAAGTATTTCAGGTGTGATGTCATCGAAAAAGAAGTCTGTGTCATTAAATGTTGAATTAAGAGGGGAAGTGGAACATGATGGTGATGATATAATAGATTCGTGCCTGGGCGGGATTAGGTGTAAAGGTCTAAGATGCCAAATGTCCTCTTTCTTGTCTCTATGTGCAATCTCTTTATAACGGTATTTGTTGAACGTATCTCTAATCTTAGTTTGAACTAGGTTCCTGAGTTTACGAAATTGAGCTAGTATTATACTGCTTTTTGTTCTTTTTGCATGTTGGCGCTTGCCATTACGTTCCCTCATCAGATTTTTAATTTCAGATGTGATCGAGGTGGCAGCTTTATTGACGTTTTTAGGAACGTGTAGCGGAGAAAATTTGTTTAATTGCACAGACTAAGTAATAAGTCAGAGCGTCGATTTTATCAATTGTATCTGTGTCTATTTATATTGCTTCCCAAACATACGTCATTAAATGTTCGTGGAATGTATGTTCATCAATATTAGGGAAATTCCGCACCAGTCCTTGGGTTGGTTTTGAATTTAGATTATAGGAAAATTTGAAGGTAATGTTAATCAAGTCGCGGTTGGAGAGAAAAGGGATAGCATGTTGGTCGTAGGAGACAACGTTATTTATATCTTCTAGAATCATTAAGGTAATACGATTACTGGAACGATCAGTATGGTGAGTGGAATCATGAGGCTCAATCGAGAGTCCCGAAGAGTACACCAAAGATTTTAGATATATAGTATGATTGTAAGTGAGATTTAAGTTATTGTTAAAATCTCCAGTAATATAGATATATTTTTCTGAATGTTTGCGAGTCTGCCGCTGCGAATCCCTCCCACTGAAATTTTTTTCTGTCTATGGCCTTTACCACGAACACAAGTTCCTGTTTCAAAATCAATAAACTCGAATTATTTGCACCGTGCACACGCCTGCCGTTACTTTTTCACCAAAAAGAAATTCTGTCGTGGGATAGTTAGCCACTGAACCCTTCAAAAGTGCCAATAGTTGTCAATTGCGACGAGGCTAGACGGTATATTTTCAGTTAACTAGGACTCAGAGAAACAGCTATTATATGGTAGGAAAATGTACTGTGAAAATGCTTGAATTCTAGAAAATGTGCCAAGAGAGACTGGCTGTTAACATGGCAAATGCTTAATGCATCCATGGATATATGAAGAGAAACATTTTACAGAAAAACAATTCAAAAATAAGAGTCTCGCGAAGCGCCCGTAAAAAGTGACTGAGACAATGAACCATAGTCAACACATCCCAAACTAAGTGATTATAATTAAAATTAGAAAATGGGTAATAAATACAAAAAAAGGAAGATACAGATTCTCAACAAAAGTGGACATGATTTAGTAAATCGATATCTGGATATCCGGAAAGCTGTAAATATTGGGATGGTATTAGAACAATTAAGGTATCCGACATACACAATTAAGCCTAATATTATAAAATTATTCTGAAAAAGGACAAAATGAAGATTTAAAGCTAATAGTTTAAATATGAGATCAAGTTTGTTATCTGAAGATGCATCTGGACAAGGTATAAAGCACTTAAAAATATTGAAGGTATATTTACCGATGGGCATCAAATAGCCAAACAATAATATCACACCATTGTGTGTAACCATTCCGTAGATAGCCTAATTGCTATTGGAATCGTCATGTGTTCTAGCAGTGACAGTTGAATCCTAAGAGTGCCATCATCCTTTCGACAAAAGATTTTCTCTCCTACGATGCAAATAGATTTAATCTTCTTTTGTCTCCATAAATCATTATCTGGCCAGCAAAGATTGGTCGTTGAGAATTCTCTTACCTTTTTCCTCTCAGGAGGAAAGAAGATGAAGATAACTTGGAAATTCAAGACGCAGACGACTCCCAAATGTTTTGGAAAACATACGCAAAAAAGGTTTTTGAAAAAGCAGAAGAGAAAGCATCTTCTTCTGCTGACGGCTCCATTGTCAATGCGTTTTTTAATGTCGCAGCTGCAAGAAAAATTAAGGATTTGATGAGTTATTTGCCCATTTGGACTGGTATTATGAGATGTACGTTCAAATGCGGTACAGAAATTGCAAGTTCTGCTCCCGGGAAATCAGAATTTTCAAGTTTGAAAACTACTTTCCGGCAATTATTACGTTTTGGTAAATTTATTCTATCCCACATAGAATATTTGAATCAAAAAGTCAGATTGTCAGCTGCTGATGGAAAGAAAGCGAAAAAATTATCGAACGTGAAAGAACCTGAAATACCCTAGTATTAGCTCATCATGTTATAGGCCACAGGCCATAGTTAAGAACCACGTAACATCGACACTCATCGGTGCGGCCCTCCACTTTAGTTTTCTTCCGAAAATCAAAGTGAAACGCCTGCAAGACTAAGTGTCGATTTTACAGTGTATTGAAACGACGAGTTTGCTTGCCATCGGTGATTCAACGCCTTTGTTCCGACTCTCCCCTGTCCCTCTCAAGGCCACCGGTAATGGCCGGAAAATGTCCCGTAAGCCGGTAAGCACGTGCTTGATCACGTTTTCGTGTTGTTCTACGCTCCGTTAACCGGCCGGGGTCCTTCGCAAAGTCACGTACGCCGAGCTCTCTCTCGTTTTCTACATGCGCTTCCTTCTTTCACTTAAATTACCCTCCGTCTCCTTCCTTCCTATTGACCTCTCGCTCGGACGTACTGACACTCAAGGCAAAGGATCTCAACCGGCGGGCGCGTAGCCAAGTAAAAGTTATAGAAAAATGAATAATTAAATTAATATTAAAATTTTAAATTAAAGCCAGAGTGTAGATAGGGGCGAACAGGAACAAGGGTTGATGTAGATACCTTAATCGAAGTTTATTTCGTAAGTAGAAACCCTACTGTAGCTTCTGAATTGATAATAACCCTATGAAATACCCCCCTGACTATTTTACATTAGTTGAGGTCGATATTTCAGTGTATGTAATTTATATGCACTCAGATATCGACTAAATATACTTAGGAAAATAAGTTGCCTTATGAGGAAATTAGGTCTACTTTAATGATGTATAAGAGCTCGAATATTTAACTTAAAATTATTTCTTTTCAGATATAGGTCGGAAGGGCTCTTCGGGTTATGTGTAATTATTTTAAATAATTAAATTAACATTTATTTATCAGTAATTAGATTAAACAACCCGAACAGCCGTTCTAATTGCCCGAATTTAAATGCGTTTGCACAATATTGTAGTTAAAATTGTTAACCTTTCACATTATACATTTCATTAATTTTAAGCAATTATTAATATTTTTAAATCTCTATTACAAATTTTTAAAATAGTTTAATTTCTCGGCTAGCATGGCCGACGGCGCGTGAAGGTTCGGGTAGTGGGCCCGGGCGGCTATCCCCACCGCTTGGTCGCGACTCCGTTGTCGGTTTTCTGCCAATCGGCGAGCTCGCTGCCGCTCCCACCGCCTTCGGAACTACCGTGTCGAGGCTGCTGTCGAGAATAAATCCCATTGAATTTTAACTTAAACCATCGACTTTCCTTCTTGCTCCCCGGAGCACCTTTTTCTAACATCTAAATTCCTTCCGTCGCTTAAAAGAATCGTTGACTCATTAGTGTTGGCTGGTGTTTTCGTTCGTGAATTTAATACTCAGCTTTTCTTCTATATTTCTCTTATTCGGAATAGACTCGGTCTTCACATTTTTTTTGGTCATCGTAAGTTCGCGTTGTTCTTGCGTTGTGACTAACCGATCGCGGTTAGGCCTTTTCGTGAATCGGTTTAGTGGTCATTTCGGCTTTCTCATTTTTTTTGTTCTTTCGGGATCTCGCGTTGTGTGGCTGACCTACCGTGGCTCGGCCCTTAGACTCAGTTAATTTCGCGTTCGTGTGTGGCTTGACCTACCGTGGCTCGGCCCTTAGAATCAATTATTTTCGCGTCAGT